>SRLM01000159.1:126370-163651 GCA_015708895.1 Populus ilicifolia | reverse complement strand
GTAGAGTAGGTACTGTGCAACGTGGCGCAACGGAAGGAAGATAGTATAAAAGTCCCGTTTAGCTTTTCGAGTTTATTTTAAAATATATTAAAATAATATATATTTTATTTTTTAAAATTTATTTTTAATATTAATATATCAAAACAATTTAAAATAAAAAATAATTTAAAACTTTAAAAAATTATAAATTATAAAAACACAATTGAATCCCAATGAGACATGAGATTCTATGATTAATAATAATATAAGTATTTTTTAATTTTTTTGAATTAATATAAATTTTTTTTTAAAATCAACACATTAAAATAATTAAAAATATTAAAAAATAGTAATTTAATATCTTTTAAAAAATAATTTAAAAAACATAACAAACACTCAAAACCACAATGCCATGTGTCGTAATTCTAAGCGGCTCCACGTCTTGTGGAAACCTCGAGTCGCTCCGACCCCACCGTTAACCAAAATAAACACAGCTCCAACTTTCCCTCTTTAAGCTCCTCAAAAGCTACAATCCCAGCTCTGACTTCAAAGTTCAAAAACCTCTCAGCCAATCAAAATCAAACCCTACTAACACATCTTCTACGTGTCGCACTCTTATTAGCTATAGTGGTATTACCGTAATTTCCACAAGGACCAAGGGCATTTCCATATCAAACCTGTCTCCTCCTCTCTTCCTCTTAAACCCCACTTTTTTCCTCCTTAGAAGCCCACCTTTTCTGTTTGCTCATATTGGCAAAAGAATCTCTCTCAATAGCCGCCATGGCCTGGCTTAACCGATTAGCCATCACCGCAGCGCCATCACTCCGTCGTGTTAGCCGATTCCCCGGAAGTCGAGGTTATGGATCAGCAGCGGCAGTCCAATGCGACTATGATTATTATGATGACTATTATTCAGAAGACGTAGAAGACTACGGACAGCTTAATCGGCTAAAGCCGAATTTGGAGTCGGTGGCTGGGTCGGCTTCAGGGAGAGGAGTGCAGTGGGTGTTAATAGGAGACCCAGGAGCTAAAAAGCATGTTTACGCGGAGAAACTCTCGAAGCTTCTAGAAGTTCCTCACATTTCCATGGGTACCCTTCTTCGTCAAGAGCTTAACCTTAACTCTTCTCTTTATAAACAGGTGCTTTTTTAGGGTTTTTTTAATTGTAAAGTCTTGGTCTTAATTTTTTTATGGTTAATGGGATTTGATATTGATTGGTTTTTGGAATGTTTTGTTTTTAGATTGCAAATGCGGTGAATGAGGGAAAATTAGTGCCTGAAGATGTGATTTTTGGGTTGTTATCAAAAAGGCTTGAAGAGGGTTATTATAGAGGTGAAAATGGGTTCATTTTGGAAGGAATTCCCCGAACGAGAATTCAGGCTGTAAGTTTCTCGTTTTCTGATTATTGGCATTTGTGTTTCGCAAGCAAGTGGATGATTATGGGGTTTTGTTTTAATTGGTAGAATTTAAGGACTCTTGAAGGAATGGAAGTTGGTTTTTTTGTAAAAAAAAAATATATATTATTATTATTTTGCATCTTTTGGTGGTGTTTTTTTATGTAATTATGGCATTTTGTCTTATGATGATTGAGGAAATGGTTGGATTATTCTTTGCAGGAGATTCTTGACCAAATTGCGGATATTGATCTAGTTGTTAATTTTAAATGCGGTGAAGGGAATGTGGTGAAAAAGAATCTTATAAGTGCAGAAAATTCTAGTTACTCTGTTGCTGATGCGGGAAGTGTGTCAAATGAAAAGTCTCGAATATACGCGCAGGAGGTACAACGTGTTCTTCTTCATTTCTGAATTAGATTTCGCATTATTGGTGTTTTGAAGTGTTCATTTAGTGATTATAAGTTTTTGTTTGTTTAAAACAATGCTTATCTATGTTCTTACTTCTGGCATCCTAGATGCCTCTGAAAGGGCTGTATATTTTCGCCTGGTTGTATTAGAATTGCATTTTGCCACTGATAGCTGTTTTCATGGCCCTGTGCTTTGTATTACTATTGATATTTCCCTATTCTTCATTATCAAACTTCGTGTAGATTTTGGATGTTGGAGCGTTTATTTAGTTCTCTGGTCATCATTATTGGAATATGGTTGCATCGAATAAAAATGAGTTATATTATCTTTTGCTTGAAAGAATATACCACAAAATGTCTTTTCACATTGTCAAACGATTGTTTGAGTCCTTTTGGTTCAAGTTAATATTTTAATCAGACGAATTCGGTAATTTGCTCATTAAGTATTTGTTCTTTTATTAGGGAAAAGCATTGGAAGGATACTACAGGAAACAGCAGAAGCTTCTTGACTTTCAAGTGGCAGGTGGATCTGGAGAAACATGGCAAGGCTTGTTGGCTGCATTACACCTCAAACACCTGAGTGCTGTTAGTTCTTCACCAAAATTGGCTGCATGATTTTTCTTCCATGCAAACTGTTGACTGCTTCGGTTTCATTCCCAAGCAGGCATGGTATAGTAAATATTTATAATGGGAGCACCATACGAGTTTTTGTGGCCATTGTCCAATTCGATTTTTGAATCTTTCTTTTCGAAGTTTAGCTTATCTAAGCAGTTGCAATTTTGAGAATGTATGGTTGTAAGGTAATTTTGGCGAGAGATATAAAACAAAGAACACCGGCAAGTGTACTTTTGCGTCTTGTCTCTGATTTGTGGTCTATATTGTGTTTCAATTCAATCTGTCTGGTACACGAATTTAGTTCTGTGGAAATCATATGCTTGTTCCCTTCGTGTCTTTTCTTTTCTTCAACTTTCAGAAACTGGGACGGCCTATGAAGCTTTGATTCAGTGATGATGGACTGACTCCACGGTCAAGGCTTGAGCTCCAGGACTTAAAAGGTTTCTAGACTCAAACCCCGCACTCCTAGAATGATAATGACGGGAGAAAAGAAAAAATGTAGCTACTCAAATGGCGGCAACCGAACCTTGATTTGAACTAATTGTTCGCATCTGCAGGCTTGCCAGTTGCCAGGCCTGAACATCTATGCCGTTACTGAGTCTACTAAAAGACCATGGCGCTTTAATAACCCTAACACCTTGTCGTAGGAATATTGAGCTCCTTGAGAAATGTTCTGAAGACCAGCTTCAGATTCAGATGTATGCATGCGGCATGCTAACTTCCACGTCAGTTACAATGGCACTCTGTCCCGTACAAATTCCTAACACTATCAGGGCAAGTTGGCAACTTGGTTTTTAGCTTCAAGACCCGAACATGGGATGTGCAAGCTAATACACATGCCTAAAAATTCAGTTGACCGCTTTCATGAAGCACTTTATCAGTTGAGAGATTTAAGAATCACAATGAAGGTCAAAAGAGAAATTTCTCTTCAAAATGCTAAAATAGGCACTCCATTTCTACATGAAGGTTTGAGATGTTCTCTAAAGCTACACGATCTGCATTTTCCTTCTATACAAGTTCAAGATAACCAAATGGACCCAAAACTTGACCGCTGATTTACTACAAAAAAACAAACAAAGCTAATCATATATTATTTGTATAGACATGTGAATTTACATATATAGTTACTCACTGTTCATCCATATCTCTCTGAGAAGTTCATATCTGATGGTATTGTCAATGCCCTTCTTTGATTTCCAGCTGGGCTTTGATGGGGCAGGTGAAGACCGCGCCCCATCAAGTATGATCGAAGCCAAAGGTGAATTCAATTCATCAAGCTCGTCATCACTGGTGTAGGATTTTCTGACAATTGAGGAGCCACTTTTTCTCAGCTTAGATTGACTTCCAAACTCTCCAATGATTTTGGCAACGGAAGCTGCTGAAGGTGGTAAATAGATAGGAGGAGCTGCAATGCATGGTACCATTGTGACAGACTCCTCTCCAGCCTCAATAGCATCCTAAATGAAAAAAAAATGAAAAAGAGAGAGAGAGAGAGATGATTGCTTATGATCTCGTAATGAGCTTATTCCTGGTGGTGATACCACAGTACCCTTAAATCAGCTAATTCATGGTGGCAAGAATACTTTGTACTCTTAAAATGTAGTATAGAAAAGAGGATGCAATTTGGTCTGTGGTTCTAGCTAGCTTTAAAATATAGCCAATTCAAGGTAGGCTTGTGGCCAACTCAAAACCAGCAAATTAATCATTGGAACAGAGCGTAACAATTAATGCAAAATTCTGGGGTCCAAATTTCTCTGTTTTTGTTTTGAGATCTTTTTGTGCAACTCTTTTATGCAACATTTTGGTAATAACTAACAAGGATTTGGTCCCAGTTAGATTAATTACCAATTTACCAACCAACATTAAATTGCTTGTATATTTTTTAACCAATACCAACTCACTAACAACTTGCACCCTTATAAAAAGATTGATCCTAAATGTCATCAGCCTCCAGGAACATGCCTGAGTAGAACCACTGATAAGTATAGAAGTGAAACATATACATTCATTTTGAATGTGACTAACCTCAGTGTCCAAGGCTTCAAACACAACATCCGGAATAGGATCTGGACAGAACTCGTCCAAGACAAAATTATCAAGAACCCTCCTGATCAATGGTGTAGCAAATGTGGGGCATACCTTCAAAAATAGCATGACGTTTATTAAGGATTGAAAACATGGCTCGTGCAAGTTTGAGATGAATGAAGGGTGTGAGTATGATAGCTTGCAATGAATAAATATCGTGAGTATGTCAAACCTCTTTTCTAATGGATTTACTTAAGAGCATGTCCTTTGGAAGCATCATGAGATCACTTAATGCATTAAGGAGATGGAAAGGCTTGAATGTCGTGTCTGGTCTCTCATCAATCTCATCGTTTTCATTGTCATCTTCAAGCAAGTCATCATCATCCATACCAAATAGATCAGTCAGCCATCTCGACCAGTTCCCAATCTGATATTTTCAAAAAGTACAAGGAAAGTTACTTCAGTAATGGCAGCCATAGAAAACCCTAAACACCCTCTCCAACAATACAGGTTAATGGCTTTCAAATTGGTGTCTCTTATCATCAAGCCTAGTCTTTGGTATGAATAGGATTTATCAACTTGTGAAGACAAATGGACATGCAGCATCAAAATATCACATGCATGCATGGTATGTAGATGTTTTTCTTAGCATGAAAAGCCTCTTTTCCTTTTCTTTCTTTCTTTCATTCTTTTTTTTCCCCCCCGAGAGAAGCATGACATGGATTATTCAAATGTGGACATAAGAGGAGACAAACAAGTCACATCTAGTACAACTTTTGGAGATGTCAGATGGGATCTGAACTGTCCTCCCCTTCAATTTTGAAAACAGGAAAGGAAAAGTAGACGGGTTTGGCTCCCATTTTGCAACTAAATGGTTGCAAGTTTAAGAGAGGTAGCAATAAGAGACTAAATGAAGGTCAAACTCTAAAAGATAACAGCAACAAGTGCCCTTAGGTTATGCTTCCATGTCGGAACTTTATCCTCACCACATTTTTCAGTTGTGCACCAGCCCCAAAGCTTGATGACCCTGCTGGAATTGGGAGAACTTTTGGATCACTGATGGGATCAGATACTGGATCAGTTGGGATCTCATCAATAGATTCACGAAGGATAGCATTGAACATTGCCACATCTAATCTAGCTACGCATTGCTCCATTATCTAGAAACATAATAGTAATATATTATCATGTCATATTGTTTGCAGAAACAAATTATCAATAGTAGGAAACGCATAATCAAAGACAAATAATAATAGTTAACAAATGAAAATTAGTTGAAACAATTATCAGCAAACATGTTGTCAACAACCATATGAGTTCAACAATTCAGCACTCTTGTTTTCAGATGATATTTCAAATATTCCTTCCATCTACACAGTAAAAGCATTACCACATGTTGTTCACGTTCAAAGAATTCCATTGTAAGCTATGTTGGTTGTTCACATGCTATAACTTGTCAGTGGTTTATAAAAACACATTAACTTTGATGACACCATTGAAATTTATAGATTTACCAGTCTTGCCAGCACAGGTAAACAGCCACATTCATGGCCTCCAGCTCGAACAGGACAAAGTCTTTCACAGGCATCTTTGAATGCCTTCTTCCAATGCTCTAATGAAATGTTCCCTTGGTCTTCGTGAACCAACCGCGATGTCCTTCCAAGGTTTTTCTTTGAGCCAGAACTATCAAGTTGAGCAATTTCCTTTGTAGCAGCAGCTTGCATGTGTGGGATCAGAGTCTGGTGCAGAACCATGAAAAAGATTCATGTAAAGTAATATTAAAGAAGCAGGGTTTCAAAATTTTAAAATAATAGTACAGTTAACGAGAAATCAACAAAGACAAAGGAGAACAGGTTGAATTAATGAAGAACCTGCCACCAGATTGATTCAATGGTGCGGGAGAAGATCCAAGCTTCAACTCTTTCCAGTGCAGATGTAAATACATGTGGGTCCTCCCAGTCACTGGAATCTTCATAAAGACCATTCTTATTTCCCTTTCGGCTGGGAGATACCTCTTTCCATTTCAATGAAGATGCTATGATCTTGTTTCCCTTCCTTTCCGTACATTGTCCTGAAGAAATTTTTCTTTCTGTATCACCAATAGTTTGGCTTATAATTGTCCTCAAAACAACAGAGTTTGATAACCAAAATGTCAACCTGTATTTAGAGTAAAAGCATGAAACATGAGCTTGCCAAAAAATTTTGAGAATATCAGCTATATAGTAAAGAAAGTAGCAGTAGAATGAATAGTACCACAGGTGACATGGTTTTTTAAACAATTATATTTCCACCACAGGATGTTTTCAGGTTGAAAAACACACCATGGTTCATGGCCAGGGTTATAGTGTTCCAGTCAAAATAAAATGATTTTCTTTTGTCCTTCTTTGGCTCCGATATTGTTGTGGAGTGGGGTCAGGTGATTTAGCCTTTGTAAGGCAGTTACTATATTCACTTGGTCAAACCAGAATAGATAACTTCTTGGGTCCAACATGTAACTATGATGGGAATCCAACTTCCAATACTTTAGAATGTCAAAATAAATGATGATGCATGGTGAAAGATGCCTGGAAATGTAGAAATGGATGTGAATTAGAAATACCTAGGGACATCATTTCCACATGCTTTTGCAACCAGAACTAGTCCTGAAATGGCACTTCTAGCTGCACTAGCTCTTCTTGACTGGAAACTTTCTCTACAAGCATGAAGATATAGTCTAGAAAGGCGGCGAGCCGGAGCATGAACCTTACTCATGGAACTTCCATGCTCAGCAACAACAGAGTAAAGAGAAGCCTCAATAGCAGCAGCTTCTTTCAACTCTCCCTCGAGCATCTTTATTTTGTGTTCCAATTGATGGATCTTGCCATCTAAAATGTTTGTTCGGGTATCTTTCGGATAAATCTTTGCATTTTTTCTTTCATTGAAGCTAAGGCTCCCAGCACTGTGATGTGCATCTCTCATCAGACCAACTTCATTGTGCTGATTTCTGATACCAAATCCATTGCTCCTCAGTGAGTCTGATGATGACCTAACAGATTTCACATGCTTTAATCTATCAATTTTGAGCGTATTTCCCTTCATATCAACGCCCCTGGGTGAAGTAAATGTATAACTCTCCAGTGGGTCGTCATCTCTAGCATGATATGGAAAATTATCAACTGGTTCATCTTCTGAGAATTGCTTTTGCTCTTCCCCATTCTGACTACACTCTTCATTTACTTGAAAATCACCAGAGATTGTATTGCCAAGCTTTGCACCAACGTGGGGATTTTCATCTGAAGATGTATTCTCATTATTGTTCGGGAAAATATCACCTCTCCTAATTGTGGTGATGCTATTAGTCACCTTTTCATGAACTTCCTGCAGCAAATCCTGATGGCCATTGCTTCTCTTGCTGGTATTAGCCTCTTCATCTTTGCATTTGTAAGTGAAGGATGAGGAAGAAGAATGCACACTTTGAGCAACATCATCTTTCAGAATTGATGATGGACTAGAGATAGCAGAGTTCATTACAGAAGCATGACCATTGACTGGGCTCCCAACATCAGATGATAAATCTATGGATGACGAATAAGATGAACTTCTTTTCAGCTTTTCTTGTGGTGCAGTATGTTTTTCCATCTCAATGTGTGAAGCTGCAGTAGGCTCCTTGTTAACAACATGCTTGCTCTCTGTCATTCTGACTAATCCATTCTGCAATTCAATATGAATGGTTAACTTATATGTTAGTTACAATGGAAACTAATTTCACAGGAAATGCAAGAGGCTGTTCCTTGTATAGGTCCTGACAGAGGAATAACATGTTGCAAAACATAATTGCTGAAAACTAGAAATAAGCTGTCTTGACAGGATATGATAAGAACCTGAACGGATGATTGGTAATTATTCAAATCTGGTTCATTTCTGAAGTTTCTAGATAATGGTGGAGCTTACTGATTGAACACCGTTATTGTTTTTCAATGGTAGCAGTGATAGTAAAACCTTTTTTGTTTGTTTATTTTTTTGATTCATAAAAGTAGAAAGTTGATGCAGTCCAAACTGGTTAACTGATAAATAGGTTCAAAATTGAATACTGGATTTGAAAAGCGAATCCAAAGAAAGAAACTGAGTACCTCATCATTTTGAGGAGGCAAACCCCCATTTGCCAGAGATGAGTGAGACGAAACATCATCATCAGTGAAAGAGGCAACCTCAGCTTCTTCAGCATATCCTTCATTCATTAATGCTGAAACTGATTCACCGCCATTCTTGTCCATTGATACCCCTTTTGATAAAGATGAGGAGTTAGTACGGCCCTTATCAATTGGCTGGATTTTAAAGTACAAAATAGGCTGAGGTGTGCTCCTAAAGCTCCGCTTGCTGTTTACTGGAGCAGTTAGGCTTATAGTTTCCTTGATGACACCATAATCTGCCAAGTCTACAACAGCAGTTGCCAGCAATTGAGCCTTATCCCTTCGAGGCTCATACAAATTGAATTCTAAGCAATTCTTCTGGAAGGTATCAGTATCCTTGCCTTTGACAGGCACTTCCCTCATCAAAGTCACAGGTAATCTAAAAGACTCATTGAACTCAATTTTCCCCTCACCAATAACAGTCCCAAGCGAAGGAACAACAGTGTTGGTAGACCCAGAATTGCGATCACCATTTTCCCACTGAATGAGGACTGAACGAAGGGATCTCAGAGACTGAGATGGAGGCCAAGGCTTAACATCCTCAATGTGCACTAAATAATCAACCTGAACTGAGGAGCTTCTCCTGTTCTTTCCATTCATACCTAGAACCATTTCTGAGCATACACTTGAAATCCACCAAATCCAAACACCGTGGCAACGTGGTTATGGTTGTTTAATTATACAGCCTAGAATTAAAGAAGGCATATAAAACTCAGATGTTAGAGAATTTCATAGCTTTACAAATATAGGGGTAAAATCAGAACCAGACAGTGCACAGATTAATGACACAAGAATTTTTCTATTCAATTGCTAATGAAAGGAAAGAAGAGGAACTGAAACATTTTATACCATTTTTTATTTCTTAGTACAGAAAATTGTGAAATCTCACTCAAGCTTAGATTAGCTTAACTATTCCCCTTATTCGAGTTTAAAACCCAGAAAATATGAAACACTCAGAATGTTATAATCTTTCCTTTCACAGCATTTTCTCAACAACCAAGCAGAGCAACATGCACCTCCTACCAACAAAGTTTAAGCCAAACATTGTAAAGTCTCATTAAAGATAAAAATTCACAACTCCAAGGCTATGAAGACAAAAACAAAAATTCCTCACAATTTTTTTTAACAAAAAAAGCAGAGCAAGATATGTCTTCACATCCTTGAAAGAACTAATTTTGAATAACATCTGCATGGTAAGATTTCCAAATAATGGAAGAAAAAAATAGTAACAATTAAAGCAATTACTGAACAAAATTGAAACTCATTTTCAGCTCATTAAACTGCTGCAAGCAAAAAGAACATTAAACATGAAGAAAATAAATAATTAAAACACTACTACAAAGAGACGTCGAGTAATCCTAAACAAATCTAACAAAACCAAAATGCAACAAGTTTCTTAGTCACTTTATCATGGTTACACTACTAGATCCACAAATACCCAAAACTTATCCATAAAAGAACTGTCAACTTTCAACAAGAACTAGCAAGTACGAAAGGGAAACATTAAAATGCAGGTATCAAGAAAAAAAAAAGATAGAAAGCTTAGTATTATAGTAAATTTGTTAATATGGAACGGATGAAAATGAAATTACAAAAAAAAAAAATATTAGCATTTTGATGTACTCACCTACTACCAGAGATTTCGCAGGATTTAGAGAAACTACAGAATCTTCTCTTTCGGATTTTTTGTCATTCGTCAAGCTGGTTCTTAACTCTTTCTCTCTGTTTGTGACTGTCAGAAGAAGCTTGTGTGTGTTTCTGTGTTGAGTGAGCAAGGCAGATTAAAAAAGAGAATGTCATGTCTGGTCATAAGACATTCATAAAAATAAATAAATAAATAAATAAATAGAAAGCGAAGCCGACACCAACATACAAAATTTACCTAATTATTTATATATTTGATTAATTATATTCGAAGGAATTAGCTTAACAATGGATAGTTGTTTGCTATCATTTACGGTTTTTATTTTCTCTTTAAAATAATACAAATGAAAAAAAAAAAAGAATTTTACTTGCCTTAGAAAAACTGTAAACTCATGCTGAATCTTCTAAAAATCAATTTATTTTTTTTGATAAATTTTAATAATTTGGTTGCAGTTTTTGGTTTCAAGAATAACAAATATATTAAAATACATGGGAGAATCACAATGCTTCTGGTCTTTTTTTAATTATTGGTTTGCATAAAATAATACCGTAATTTACTATTAAAATAATATTTTTAATTAAAAATATATAAGTTTCAGCGGGTAGGACATGTTGTGTTTTTTGAGCGAACGAGTGTTGCATCTCCTAATAGTCAAAAAAAAAAAAAAAGATTTCATCATATAAATCAATTCTTAGCTATTTTTCTCTTTCATCGTATATGATCAGTATCATTTAAATATTTTTAATTTATTGTTGATAATTTTTTTTTCCTATCACAACAAATATATTATAATTTTTAGTGTCATTGATATTTCAAATTCGGTCATTCTAATTTTATTTTTATTTTTATTTTGTTAAAGTTTTAAGTGTTTTTATTTTAACTATTGGTTTCTAATTTTTATATATAATAATTTTTTATTCAATTCTTTTACTTTTAATTTTATATTTTTATCTTTTTATTCTTTTAACAAAGTTTTTATAGTTTTCGGTTTTATCCTTCAAATCAAATTTATAATTTTAGTTTTTTCAATAATAATAATTTCATTTTGATTCATTTTTTTTATTTTTTATTATTTTTCTTGATTTTTTATTAAATTTTTATTGTTTTTAATTATGTCTTTCTATTCAGGTTCAAGGTTTTTATTTTTTAATAATAATAATAGTAATAATAATAATAATAATGCTAGTTAATAATAATAATAATAATACATTATTTTTTTTATATACATAGCATTTTTTCCTTATATTAAAAAAGATATATTTAATTGTACAAAAATTTAAATAAATACCACATAGTCATGAGACAAAAAAGGATTAAAATATGTTTAATAATATGATTCAATTAACTGTTTAAAGTATTTTTTAAAATTGTATTTTATTTAAAAATATTAAATAAAATATTTTTAAAGAATTACTTATAATTTTACCTTATTAATATAAAAAATAAAAAATATTACTCTATTATATTTTTAATTAAAAAATATTTTTTTTCATATAACCAAGCACTCTAAAAGAAGTGTTGATGGAGATGCTGGACAGCCTCGTTCATATTAGAAGAGTTTTGTCGTTTATCTATTTGTTTACAGAATGATACCTCGGGACCAGATTCACTTTTCCCACATAAATTAACTATTTGATTAAAAAAGGTTAGCTAAGGAGTATACGTAACGGGTTCATATGAGAGTTTGTAAAGCACGCACTAATCATGCACGACGGCATCGGGGCCCAGTGGGCCCAGTGGGCTAATGATGACTGAGAGTCCGGTAAAGAGTGATCCACCTTAACGGCCGCGAGTTGAAGAGTAACCTAACTGGAGTGAAGTGCCAACTCACGTTGAGTTGCTGCGCGTGGGGGTTACTGTTTCCGTCGCTTTCATACTTGGCTGTCTGTATTCGCCGACATTATTTATTTAGGCGTCACCAATGCTGTTTCAGTCAAGAACACGCGCCTCCACTCTAGCTGTAATTAGCAACAGGGGATTGCATTCATGTGTTACTGAGAGATGGAAGTTTCACTCAATCCCTGCGGACATCTAACTTTTTTTTCCCCAACTAGCACAGTAAAAAACAATAATTAAATATTTTTTTAGTAATTATTTGATATTAGAGGTGATGTGATAATTTAATAAATAAAATAAAAAACAAAAAAATTAATGAAGCGCGTGATGTTGCTCCGTTGTTTTCGTGTTGCATCTGCAGATGACTCTGTCAGTTAAAAATTGACGTCCGTGGTGTCATTGCATTCCTCGAGGCATCATCTTCCTCAAGTGAATTAATTTATCTTATTATTTAAGTTTAATATATAATTATGAATATATGATCATTAATTATTATTATTATTATTATTATTAAAAAATATGTAAAATTAGAATGTTAATGTCTTTTAATATCATATATAATAAATATTTGTCAAATACTAAGTGATATAATATAAGTCAGGATTTTGATGTAACTTTGTTGAAGTATATGACGCAAGTCAATTTAAAAACAAAAAAAAAACAAATATTTAAATTCAACAGCATATACATGATTTCTTAATATAATAGAAATCTTGAATAATAATAATAATAATAATAATAATCATGCTAATCATTATCTATTAATTAACATATTATTATTGATGTTAGTGGAATGATTCTATATTTTTTTTTATTTACGTGGGCTGTCCGGATCAGCTTGCGCACACCACGATTAATTCTCACGCCCCACTAAACATCCTGCAAGCCCAGCAAGCAGGTAAAACACCGCGGGGTGACAGACGTACACGGTAAGACTTGAACCCGGGTGCGGAGAAAGGAAACAAGTCTCTCCCATCACTGGACTGGAACCTCATACGTAATGATTTTATATTTTTAAATTAGATGTAGTATTAATATCTTAAATATGTGAATTAAAAAAATGAGATTATTAAATATATGAGATTTTTTATACTAATTTATTAGGGATGTGATTTTATGAGGTGATATGAAAAATTTAAAGAAAAAGAAGAAGAAGAAGAAGAAGAAGCAGCCTAGGACAGGTCGAGTCGGTCACCAGGAAGATCCTTCACCTTACTCGATCCTATATGATCGGATGCAAGTCATAATTATGAGGATACCGAGTCACGTGTGGTGCATAAAAGACCACTTCGACCTAACCCGATCCATTGTCATTCCCTAAATAGATTCAACTTCATTTTCCCGATTCCATGCATGCTTTGCTTATAATTTAGAATAGAAATCAGCCTTGGTAAACCATGTTTTGTTTTGTTGTGTAAGAAATAATATTTGGGTTCTTGAATGAGGTAAAAAACAACATAAAGAACTTATCACGATAAATCTAGAATCACAATAATTAAAGTTGAGCTACCCAAAATATATATATATTACGGAATTCATTGTTTATATTATTTGATTTGAATAATTAAATAAAAAATAAAAAAAATTATAAAGTTTTTTTTAAATAACATTTTAACTTTTTAAATTCATGGTCGAAGGTATCATATTCAAAGTATCCAATCTAAAAAAAATTATAAAATATAATTCACAATCAATTATATATCGAATAATAAAATTTAAAAATGAATTTCAATTATACTGAAGGATTTTAAAAAATAAAATTAAAATACAAAATAAATTTTATACTTAATTGAAGGGTGAAATTAAAAAATAAATAATTTGATAAAAGGACAATTTGTTTTTTGAAAAAATGAGGCTCAAAATTAACATAGAAAATAAAAATAATGATGTAATTAAAGAGTGAAATTAAAAAATAATTTTTACAAAATGATAAAAAAAAAATTATAAATCAAAACAATGAGAATCAAATTAAAAAACACAATACCATCAATTTGAATTAAATGATGGAATTCAAAACCAATAAAAATTTTACAAAAAAAAACAAAGCAAAAAACTAGAAATCCAAAAAATAAGAACCATTAAAAAATATAATTTTTGATAAATTAAAATTCAAGAATGGAATTGAAAAAAAATAAAAATTCTATAAAAAAATCAAAATAATAAAAACTAAAATTGAAATACTAATAACCAAGAGGATCAAGCTATAAATTTCAGAGAAGAAAAAAAAAATTATTAGCGACAATCAAACCACTCATAAATACTTGTATTGTATCAATAAAAAGATGACACTATAACACTTCTTAAGATACAACAAGAAAGTATTTTTAGATATTAAAAAGTATTTTTTATTCACTCCTAAGTGAATTACACTTGTATATCATTTAAAAAAATAAAAATAAAAATTATTTTAATATATTTTTAAATTAAAAATACTTTTAAAAATAATAACTATTATACCTTTAAATACCGCCCTAAATTTCAATAGATTATCCTTAAATTTAAATTTACGAGAATAAAAAATGAAGTAACTTATTAGGGCTTGTTGAGGTCAGAATCCGAATTGAAAGTCATATCATTTCCACCCTCCTCCTATACTTGAAGCCGCAATTGAAGTTGAAGGCACAAAAATCAGTCTGAGATGGGGGGTTAGTTTTACAGGAGCTTGAGAATGACCTGTGCTCTGCCACTCATGACCCAGCTGCCTGTAAGGTGCACCGACCCATTCATAAAAACATGACCAAGATGCAGCTCCATGCATGTTCAAGTAGGCCGGCCTTGAACTCAAAGCAAAAATGGTTCAAGCAGTGGTTGAAAAGTCTCTGTCCAGATGATCAAAGATTATGCATTACTCCCTATCTCTCTTATCTATTGTGATTATAATCTCTTGGGAAACATAAATTTCCTCATCTGTATTTGATTTTAAGATTTAAATTAGTAATATATTTTTTTTTCAGGTACGATTTGACAGCTCTCCCTTCCCTTAATTTTAAAGCTTCACAGGCATGTCTACCTGATGACAAAATCTCCACAGCAACCATCAACATAGGAACAAAAAAAAAAAGTTTGCTGCAACCGACACATGTGACCCCTTTCTTTGATGATACTTGTACAAGTGGCAACATGTTCAACATAAATTAGTACAACAACCTTAGCTTAAAGTCGAGCTAGTTGGAGATGATGTTTGAAATCAGCATAAAATGGGTTCTTTCCAAATGTTAAGCCATATCAGGTCAAGACTCAAGGTACAAAGATCATGTCATGTCAGAAACCACCAAGTCTAAGAGCTTTGGGTGCATTTGAAGTCAACATTTCGACCAGAAACCAATGGTGAATAGGAAGGCTTTGTCTCTTCAGACACAAGCTAAACTGCCAATACCTCAACATGGATATGGTATAAGTTCTCCATGACAGGCTTCAATTCTCAAAGAGCATATTTAGTTTCTTTTCTTGTCTTGTTCTGGTTTTACAGTCAGATGGTATAATCAAATTGCTATTTCAAAGAATGTTGAAGCAGCACCATCCCTTGAAGATTACTAGTTACAGTCCATTTCAGTTCTTAAATTTTTTATAATTGAAACTCGCATAACCAAATATTTGAAGCTTTGAGCAGCTGGAATTGCTATTTCAAAAGGAAGAATTCAGCTATGCTTAAGGTCAACCAATCAAGTATGACATTTACAACTTTTACATTTCTAAATCTGAATGAAATAAACCTGCCTGAACATATACCTACCTTATGTGTTTACAGAGCCCCTTCCACATGGCTGTATTTGCTTCTTATAAAGCTTAATCTCGGGTATAGCACTGCACATATAAGTAACAACTATGATGTAGAATCTGATTACTGATCAGCATCAGCCATGGATTGGACTTGAGCTGCGTACTGCAAGTTCCAGAGGACATCCTCGAAAGATGGACGAGTTGATGGTGCAGGAGATATACATTTACTAGTGATGGAAACCAAAATTGATAATGACTCCTGTGAGCAAGTAGTTAAGACAACTGGATCCACAATTTTTCTTCGACCGTCCTGGCTTCCAAAGGATGCCTGACATTTGTAACACCAGATCTCAGAGATATGTCATCAAAACAAATTAAAAACAAAATAAAGGTAAGAATTCATAGGACTTAGGCAAGAGTGACATTATGAAGAATGGAAGAAAACAAGATCCCTTTCCATGCCAAGAACCATCAAATGTATGTTTCTCACAATGCATAAAAACCTCAACACATTTTAAAGGGATGAAAATGGAAACTTGAAAGAAATGGGAAATGGAATGGCAGATTAGAACTAACCATTCAGCTGAGTGGTAAAAATGGCAAGCAAAGCAATGTTAACCTTTAAGTCGCACACGCGTGCACACACATATATAATAATGTTCCATAAAATAGAAAAATTCGTGAAAATAAGAGATTTTGCAATACCATTTCATTTAGCAGAAATGCTTCTCCTTTCCCGGTTACTATAGGCCCAACGAGTGATTCAAGCAGTATGAACCCAAAGTTGTAGACATCATCCTCTAAGTTTATCTTGTGACTGCAGCAAAAGGATGGAACAAACTATTAAAGATACTGCAGCAGCAATTCAACAGTCAAGTAAATTTCAAACACTTCTTAGGCAGTGAATATTTCTCCATGACCTAAACATGTCGTTTTACTCATTTATGCTGCCTATATATGTCTTCAGTCAATTCTCATTTTTGAACTATCACTCGGAAAATCAAAAGAGATAGCTGCTGCATGTAACTAATTGTTCCACTCGACTGCAATATATGGTGAGCAACAACATTGTGGTGGGTACATGTCATTGTCAAGGGAATAATAGCAACTTGGATAGTAACAGCAATTTAGTAGTAGCAATGGACCGGTGACTGAGCAACAATCCTGGTTGTTCAGAGGAAAAAATGCCAGTGAGTGCAGTTTGGATGTTCAGAGTGATAACGAGGCATAATTGACAGGAGTGGATGTTCAGAGGAACAAATGCCAGTGAGTGCAGTTTGGATATAGTCAGCATTAGTGGACTAATATCAGAACCCCGTCTCAGCTATAAAGATGACTACATGATTGAGGAGGTAAGTTAAGGTGAACAGAATCAATGGCAACTGCAATCATAGTAGCTGAATCAATAGCTGAAACAGTGGTCGTAGGTGTTGGCATTCAGTGATGCTTTCAATTTAAGAAAGCATTATCAGCTGAAGACATTTCATTAAAAATTGTCAAGGAATCAACTTAACCCAAGAAATAATGGGGGTGGTGAGACTCAAACTCATGACCATTTAGTCAACATTGAAAGAACCATCTCAACCTAAAAGTTTAAGTTGTATTACAAATCTCCAGCTAAGATTTATATGAACAATTGAAGTTAATACTGAATCTCCAGAAAACAAACTTCAAGCTTTAAAAATTTTTACATGAACCACTTTTTGTGCATTCTATCTAGAACTTAATGCTTAGCAAAGTAGAATATATACCTTGATTTCAGGACATCTCCCTTTGCCTACAAAACAGATGAAATGCATCAGAATACACTCAGAACATAGATACCATTACAAGTTAAATAATTTAGCATGCGTAGCTGCCAAATGTACCTCAGGTTTTTCAATTTCATCAGTGATGATGGACATTCCATAGTCACTTAGCTTTGCAATCCGATGCTCATCAAGCAATATATTATCTGTTTTCAGTCTATTGTTAAAAGCACCAGGAATCACTCCGGTATGTAGAAAATGCACAGCCTTGGCAACACCAATAAGAATTGCCAATCTATCTGGCCACCCAAGGGCTTTCTCTGGGCACATTTCTGGACATAGAGAAGCAGCATTAGTAGTTGTTAGAGACTAGAGGCGATTGATAAAGCTATCGTGGGTAAAATATGGTAATAGCAGCAGCTTGTTTGTAGCAAGTCCTATAGGGTCATACTGCTTATAAATTGGAAAAACCACGTGTAGTGCAAACACACACACAAAAGTTTATGTGCTATTAAAAGGATGTGATCTTATGCTCTGAACCCTGAAGAAAGCAATACTGACCTGAAAGATGAGTACGATAGTTTCTATTGGGCAAGTATTCATAAACAAGGAAGACTTTGGTGCTACTAGAATCATTTTGTATGCCACTGTCAACGCAATGACCCAACAGACCAACCAAATGTGGATGGTGTAGCTTTGAAAGCAAATCCAGGCGAACCTTGAGATTTTGAATTGAATGCTTCTTCAACAAAGACAGAGATCGTATAGCAACATAGGTTCCGTTCTCCAATCTCCCTTTGTAAATCTGACAAGTAAAAACAGATTAAATTGAACAGGCCCTTTGAGATGGACAAAAAAACTAGTTCAACAAAAACATGCAACAAATGTTGTTCTCGGTGATGAGTGAGAGTGCAAAAAAAGCTTAGAAATTACATCAAAAATTGTTCTAGAAGTAGGAACTAGATTTTAACCATATGCAATTCATGCTCATGGCTGTAAAAGTTCAAGATACGTTTTTCCACTAAATTTTCGAAGAATAGTTGAGTTCTCATGAAGTACCTTCCCAATTGAGCCTTCTCCCATAAATGACGATGAATCAAAGTTGTTTGTGGCTTCCTTTAACTCTTCCAAGGTAAATGCACGGCATACTGGGGCTCCTTGTGTCCCTAGCTTGGCTGCTTCAGATATGAATCCTGAAAGGAACAGAAAGGTTACGAATTAATTAATGCCGAGAGATTCCTTATGAGAAAAACAACATTATAGAAAATATTAGCACGCATTGCAATGGGACATACAAAAAAAGAAAAGGTTACTTGACGATGCTGTACGACTTACTGGCATTTGCTAGGACTTCAGAAGAAACCCCAGTTGGTATGTTATCTTGTTCAGCCTTGGAAATTATATTCTGCTTGAATGTCCTTCTAGAACGGTATCTTCTGCGCAAAAAGACAACCAACAATGCCAAAAGACTGATAACAAGAACAGCTCCACCAATGGCAGCAACTAATACTCCTGCTCTGCATCTTGATTGTTTCCCCTCCTCATTAGCCACATTACAGTACGACTCCTGATGCTGATTTTGGGAATCAACGGATAAGCAATTCCCTCCAAACTTAACGACTCTCTTATCTAGCATGCTTCCCAAGCAAGAGGGAAGTCCACCGATTAACTTGTTTGAAGAAAGATCGACAAACCCAAGTTTGCTGCCACAAAGAAGATGATTTGGAAGTGGCCCACTCAGCATATTTGATGCTAAATTCAAGTAACTGATGTTTGGCAGAGAGAACATGGATGAGGGAGGTGTTCCGCTGAGATGATTTAAAGACAAATCAAGGTGTTGAAGCTGATTCAGCTGACCAAATTGCCCAGAAATTTTTCCCGAGAAGGAGTTATTGCTTAGGAGAACTGTAATCAACTCTTTTGGCATTCCAGGTAGGTCAGAATCTAACTTGTTCTCTCTTAAATCCAACATATGTAGGCTACTTAAGGTGCTCAAATCAGGCAATTTACCAGTAAGATGATTGTGAGACAAGGCAATATCAGTTAGTGTTATGATTCTGCATATTGAAGAAGGAAACTGACCATTAAACCCGTTACTCTTCAAGCTCAAAATGGTGAGATTTGATAATGAATCCAGCCAATCAGGGACACTTCCATTGAAGTAATTGCCATCTAAAGTTAGAGAATTAAGCTTAACCAGTCTTGATAGTTGGAGCGGAACTGAACCAAAAAAAAAATTTGAGCTCAAGTCCAAAACTTCAAGTGAATACAACCTGTGAATCTTATCAGGTAGTGGTCCCCAAATCCCCAAAGACACTAACCTAAGAACTTTCAAGCTAGTTAACCTTGTCAATGTAGTAACAAAAGAATCAACTGAGAAACGTTCAGATAAAGTCTGATTAGGAATTGCAAATCCATTGAAGTCATTACTAACCTTGACAAGCTTGTCTCCCATAATTTTGAGTTCAGTGACAGTATTTTCCAGGCAAACAATACCTAGATTTGGACTTGAAGACAAGTTACAAAGGTCGCCATTGTAGCCTTCCAAAATATCCAATTGGGGAGGATGCTCTAAATGCTTCCTTAGTTGAAGAAGAAGCTGTAGCTGATAAGTTTGTGACTCATGAGTACTTGAAATAAAGAAACTCCATGAAAGATAGACGAAAAGAAGCCAGCTTGACCAACTCATTGAAGACAAATTTCAAGTACTAGACTCTAAATTTCACAGATTGTTGAATTCAAGACAAAAAAAAAAGGGACCCTTATTAAACTAGAACTTCTATTGCAAGTCCAAGAAGAGAACTTCACCAAATTCTACACTTGAAAACAAGGTGAAATCTCAAGTAAATGCCAGGGAAAAGCAAGGAAATTCTCCCGGGAAAATCAAAAGGGAACGCTTCCCAAGAAAATGCTACTAAACTCTTAAAGCAAGAGGATCAAAACCCCATGAGCCAAAACAAAGGAACATGAAGAAACAAGCAAAGTTAATGAACAAAAGCATGTCCCTGTACTCTGGAGTACAGCCCAGCAAAAACCCAGGAAGAAAAAAAGTAGAGACAAATGCGGAGGGAGTAGTAGTGAGCAACAAGATAAGACCTTGAAGAACTATAAAATTTGAGAGGTAAGAGTGGCAATGTTATTGTTATGATAAGAATATCTATGCAATAAGTGCCTGCGGTGTTATTAAATGAAAGTTGGACTAGATAATGCAAGAGGTAGTTGAAAAAGGTATGTACTGTAAGGAAAGAAACTGATAACAAGCATTTACTGCTGTGTTCAAGGCATTAATGGGGTCGGTTTTCTCGTAGAGAAAGACAAGCCAAGTGGGATTTTGGTGTGTATTTGTAAGTTGTAGCAGAGAAGAGTAAAAGGGAGAATGGAAGAAGAAAAATCAGTGCTTTGCTTTGTTTTGTCTCTGTAATGTGTGTGCGTCTGTAGATTCTGTACTGTTGAGTGGTTAAACTGAATGCAGGGTTGTCTGTTTTTTGGCCTTTTTCTTTTGGAGAAATTTCTTCACTGTCTTAGGATTCTTTTGGTAGTGGCAGCAATGCCATCACATGCTAGACCTTGTCTTCCGTTCCCTCTCTGTTTGCAATTGATTGGCTCTTGTTTCTTTTGACTCCTTTGACCTTTGATCTTTTCTTCTTATGTTTTTTGTAAATTGGCAGTGATGACATGGAGAAGATGGCACTGGAATCGGCATCGGCATCAGAAATGGCTTCACTTGGTGAATGAATGAGGGGAGAAAACACAAAATCCTGCAAAATATTATGATATTTGATCCAATGCAAAATCATATTTACCAAGGAAAAACCATGTAAATAGTGAAAAACTAAAAATGCATTGCAGAGCTTTTTACCTTTAAGAATATAGATGAAGCCTATCTGGTTAACTAAATTCTAAAATGCTCTATAATTTTTTACCCCCCTGCAGCCCAAACGGGGGCTGAATGGGAAGGACGGTGTTGCTATTGTAACGCAAAAATTCAGCTAAAATCCCTTGAAAAGTCCTAACCAGTGGGACCATTAAGCACAGGCCAGCCTGTTTTTGAGTGCAAAGCCACGTTCTTTCAGAGAACCGTTGCCTTTAAAATAGAATCCCATGAAAATGCGAGCCCAAACTCAAATAAAATAAACATTAAAAAAACAAAGCTGTGTGCGGCCTTTTCTGTTCCTGCCTGGACATAGAGGCATGTTTGTTGGGGGGCAATAGCTGGATACTGAGATTTTTATATAAGGATTTGGGATCTGACCCAGTCAATCCCAATCTCATACGGCCAAACCAAATAATAGAGCATATTTTTCATGTCAAGATGAAACCCCAATGTAAGATAGAATTGGATCCACTCCCTCATCTTGATATGATCATGATTATATTTTCTGACACCGAGTTCTGTAAGAAAAGATGACAACAATCTTGGATTTTGGGAGGTAGAAAATGTCAATTCGGGAATGTCCTGCCCGTCCATAAGAGAGAATGTCTTGTACACAACAAGCATTCAGAAACTTGATCAATAGATACTGGCCTAAGGACCATATCTCAAACATTTTGTTTTTTAACGGTTAAAAATCAATATTAACTGGGCCACTTAGAGTTCCGATTCTGTTTTTTAAATTGTTATGATATTATAATATTAAAAATAAATTTAAAAAATAAAAAAATATTTTTATATAAAAAATACTTTAAAATATAATTTTTACCATATACTCTCAAGCAGGCCTAAAAAATCCTCATAAATTAAACTCCACTGTTATGGATAGATGGATCATGGATGGTCATCCTGTTTTAAGAAATAAACTCTTCATGAAAAAAGCCAGTGTATTGAACAAGACTTGGCTTTTGAAGTTTACTAGGAGTTACCTGGTCTCACAGAAGAGAGCAAAAGGAATAAAGTGCAGAAAAAGTACATGACTAGACGTTAGAGGAGTAATCATACATGCAACCTCCAAAGTTCATAAATTATTGAAGTCAGCAATGATTTAGCACACAAATCTTAAGGGTTATCGCGCATTATTAAGCTTTATGTGATCGAAGATGAATCAATTTTCAGTGAAAATGATGTTAAAATGACAGACACACAGTTCCTTCATTCACTTGGTGCTTCTCTAGTTGCAACCGAAAGTAACACCCAGGCAGTAGTGAAGTCACTGTAGCAAGCGCTAATTCTTTAAGAAGCTAGCACAACGTTATGGCCTGGAATCTGCAAAAAGTAAAGAGAAAACTGCAGAGAACTCTAATTACCTCCCCATGTTCATAGTAATGAAATCATTGCCTCCTTTAGTTTCAGCACACCCAGAGGATGAGCTTTAGATTGATGATTGATGATAGAAATGTACAGTGGCAATCATGCAGCAATGATCAGTCGATGAGCAAAGTGACTTCTTAGATTCTATTCCAGCAAGGGAAAAGGTAGACAAGAACAGGGACTCCTATTTTCAGGCAATATACATCCTGTTGTTTTCCAGTGTAAGAAGAAAATTAGCATCTACTGCATGACAGACAACATTAAAATGCTCAGGATACATTAAAGTAACCAAAATAAAGAGGAAAGAGGTGCTGGAAAATGTGTAGCAGGAAAGGGCCAATGATATGAAGGGGACCAGCTAAGCAGTCACTAAAGGGACCAAAAATAGTCAGTTGCCTTATTCTGTCCATTTATCAATTACAAGCCTATCTTCTCCACCCTCCCACCCCACAAGACCAGTCTCAATGATTTATCCTTGGACCATGACCTTTTTTGTCTTTTGTCCCTAAATTAAAAGCCCTCAAGCTCTAGTAAGAGATGCTGCTCTTCTTTTTTAAAGCCAGTGATAAGCAGTAACAGTGAACGCAAAAGTATCAGCAGTTTGAGACGTGTTCATGGTATCCCAGCTTGTATTTTCACACATAATTCATGTTCTTGATCTTCTCCTTTAGACTCGGACTCACTTTCAAATCCTTCTTTATTATAATGCATGTAGAAGGACCCCATCCTTTCATCTCTATTCAAGTTTTCATCGATGATAGGACCGATTCTGTAATACCTAAATTTTTAACCCAAACTAAGCTTAAGTACAAACCTAACTTAAATTAACTTAGATATTTAAGGAAGAATTACAAGAGAATTTATTTCCTCTCCTTTAATTTTTATAAGCTATTATGACCCTCCTCTCCTTGAACTAAACATTTTAGTTTTTTATCTTGAGGTTTTGGTTCAAAAAAGGTGAAAGTAACAAGTAAATGGTTTTTTTTCATATTACTTTTAATTATAATTTGTTTATAGAATAATTAAAGAAAAGATTAGGGTTTATAAGGATTAGAAGTTTATGTTGTTAAGATTGATTTATGATTAAAAGGTTTAATGTTAGGTAATTAATTAATATATTATAAGAAATAAGAATTTGTGAGTTGATTTGTTTAAATTAATTTTTATGGGTTAAGAAATTTAATTTTACCTTGCTGCAAAAATATGGACAGAATGGTCTTCAGGTTGAAGATGATCAAATTTTATTTTAGTCCTTGATTTAGAAAAAAATCAGTTTAGTCCCTAAACTTTGAAAAGAATTATAATTTGACCCCTAAATATGATTTGAGATTCTGTATAGTTTTATTATGAGATTAAGGATGATGAATCTCAGTTTGATAATTTATTTGGAATATATTCAATTTGATCCTTCAATTTTAGGAATTTACATTTTAATCCCTAAACTTTATAAAAATCATAGTTCGGTCCCTAGTTCATTCTAGAAAGAATTGAGGATGGTTTATGGGTGAAATTTCAGTTTGGTTATGTATTTATAGTTTTGTGTAGTTTTGGTAAAATTATATTTTGGTCCCTGTTTTGGATAATTGTCGTTTTAGTCCCTAAACCTAGGAGATTAAACCTGGTTTTATTTTATGCATTTGAATATTTTATTTGTGTTGTTTTGAGTTGCTTTTTAGTATATTTCATATATTTATTGTATGTTCTTCTAAAGATTCGTAATAGATTTTTCGAGTCTTTCATCTGATATTCCTTTTAATTTATATTCTTCAGGGTGAGTGAGATAATCTTTAATATAAATATAATATAAATAAATATGTATGTTGATTATATGACGAGTACGATTAGTTAATATTTTAAATATTTATATATTTTGCTTTATTTTCTGAACACACATCTATTCTTAAATTTGCACTCGCATTCCGTTGAGTTAAATTATATTTAATATGATATACGTTTCTTTAATGATTATATAAATATCTATTATATCTTGATATAGAACTTGTCATTAACTCCATGCTAACGGAGAGTAATTAGCCTATGTGTATATAGTATTCTGTATACCTAAATGGTGAGAGAAGCATAAACTTGTGGCAACTGATTATCCCACAGTAGTCACCTTTGGGTGTCATCTAGTCACTTTTGAGTGTCATCTGGTCACTCTCGGGTGTCATCTAATCTTTGACATGTATTCCACTACATTATGATAATATGTTTAGTATATATATGTATATGTATATCAAGATAAATCATGTAGTAAACTATTAATATCTAAAATATATATTAAATATTATTCTCTCATTGAGTTGGTTGAACTTACCCCTTATTCTTAATATTATTTCAGGTTCTTAGTTTTTTATAGCTATTAGACTTTGTTAAGTATTCCTATTTCTTCAGTTTTGGTTGGTATGTTTACTTCTTTTATGAGGCTTTCTTTTTAGTTTTGATTTGATGTCTTAGATGCTCCACTATTACCCTGTTTTAATTAATTTTGGATTTTGACAGTGTAATAAGTATTATGAATTATTGTTTTTGTTTTAATTACTAATGAAGAGTTTTGAACTATCTTTCGGGTTCATCAGTTTTGAATAATATAATATTTTTGAAGATTATGAAATGCTATGTATTTTTGAATAACTTGCTCTTTTAATATGTCTATTTTGAGGCTTGGCATAGATAGGGTGTCCTTTTAACACTGCTCCTACATTACCGGTCACGGACCCGGGATTCGGGCCATGACAAATTCCTTTTCTCCCCTCTTTTTTTCCTCCTTACTAGACACTGCTTGAACCAGATTTACCACAACAATCTTACTAATATCCTGCTCGCTGCTTAGGAGATGTGAGTGTGTGCGCGTTACTAGTGATCTTACAAGGCTTACTGGACTCAATTACACTGCTTGTCACGACCTGAATCTCGGGTTCATGACCAACAACGCAGGAGCGATGTCAAAAAGACACTACACCTATACTAAGCCTCAAAATAGATGTATATAAAGAATAATTTATTCAAAAATACGCAGCATTTCATAGTTTTTAGAAATATTATATTAATCAAAACTGATGAAACCAAAAGATAGTTTAAAACTTCTCATCGGTAATAGAAAAAAATAATAATCCATAATACTCATTACATTGTCAAAATTCAAATTTAATTAAAACAAGATAATAGTAGAGTGGAGCATCTAAAACATCAAATCAAACTAAAAAGAAAGCCTTGCAAAATAAGCAAGGCATACTGACCAAAATTGAAAAAGCAGGAACACTTAACAAAATTCATTTGCTATCTGAAACTAAGAACCTAAAATAATATTAAGAATGAAGGGTAAGTTTAACTAACTCAGTGAGGAAATGATATTTAATATATATTTTAGATATTTTGGATATAATAGTTTACAAAATGATTTATCTTAATATATATATATATACACACACACACACATATATATATATAATATATTATCATAATGTAGTGGAATACATGTTAAAGATCAGATGAGACCCAAAAATGACCACTGTAGGATAATCAGTCGTCACAGGCCGATGCCTCTCTCATTAACTAGATATACAAAATACTATGTGCACATAGGTCAACTACTCTCCGTTAGCATAGAGTTATTGACAAGTCCTACATCAAGACATAATAGATATTTACAAAATTATCAAAAAAACATATATCATATAAATAGAATTTAGCTCGATAAAATACGAGTGCAAATTCAAGAATAGATGAGTACTCGAAAAATAAAGTAAAATATATAAATATTCAAGAGATTAACTAATCGTACTCATCATATAATCAACATACATATTTAGTTATATTATATGCATGTTAAAGATTATTTCACTCACCCGGAAGAATATAGATTAAAAGGAATATCAAATGAAAGACTCAAAAAACCTATTAAGTATCGTTAGAAAAAGCTACAATAAATATATAAAATATACTCAAAAGAAACTAAAAAGAACACGAATAAATAATTCCAATGCATAAAAGAAAACCAGATTTAGTCTTCTAGGTTTAGGGACTAAAATGACAATTATTCAAAATAGGGACCAGAACATAATTTTTTCAAAACTGGACCAAACTATAAATACATAACCATACTGAAATTTCACCCATAAAACATCCTCAATTCTTCCTAGAATGATATAGGGACCAAACTATAATGTTCTAAAAGTTTAGGGACTAAAATGTAAATTCCTAAAATTGAGGGATCAAACTAAAAATATTCCAAATCAATTATCAAATTGAGATTCATCATCCTTAACCTCATAATAACACTATCCAGAATCTCAAAATACATTTAGGGGTGAAATTATAATTTTTTCAAAGTTTAGGGACTAAACTGAAACTTTCACAACTTAAAGACCAAAATAAAATTTGATCATCTTCAACCTCAAGACCATTCTATCCAGATTTTACAACAAGATAAAAATTAATTTCTTAACCCTTAAAAATTAATTTAAACAAATCTACTCATAAATCCTTATTTCTTGCAACATATTAATTAATCACCTAACATTAAACCCTTTAATCATAGATCAATCTTAACAACATAAATTTCTAATGCTTATAAACCCCAATCTCTTTTTTAATTATTTTATAAACAAACTATAATAAAAAATAATATGAAAAAGAACTATTTACTTGTTATTTTCACCTTTCTTGAACTAAAAACTCAAGATTAAAAACTAAAATCTTTGGTATGAGGAGGGAAGGGTTATGATGGCTATAAAAATTAGAGAAAAGAAAATAAATTTTCTTGCCCCCTTATGCCTTGATCACTTCAGAGCAATCCTCCTCATGATAAGCCAGGAATTACATCTTTTAAAAATCATTCTCACATATATTTAAAATCCAGGTGACATTAACGTCCTGAAACACCAGCAGATTCAAAACTGAGCATCTTGGACTGATTCTCTTCTCCAAACTAATCTCCAGAAGATTGGGGCGTCTAGCAACATCTGATGGCCTCGGGCCAACCTTTTTACGTAGAAATTCATTAGTTTCCTAATCTTGTTGAGGTTCAAGTACAAAACTCAAAATGTTTAATATAGAAGTGTAAATGGGGTAGGATTGATTTATGCCTAGTTTGATGTATAAGATAAAAAATTTAATTGAGTTGAAACTCGGGAAGAGTAAAATTCTTAAGATTTTTTTTTAAGTATTGAAAAAACTAAAGTTTAATGTGTTCTTGTTTTGAAGAAAATACTTGTTAGAAAAATATATAGCATTTACAAGTGCAAAACAAATGATTTAAGATTAATGATTTTCATTATGTGGGTCAAAATCTTATCATCATAAAGACTTATAGAATCAATCGTTACTGATTATTTTAATCTCATGGAGAAGAAAATATTTTCCTCTTAAAACATTATTTTTAATGTAATTAAATTAAAAATCTATAATCAGAAGTTAGAATGAGATCCAAGTACAGTTTTTTTTGGTCTAAAATAATGTTTTTTTTAGTTATTTTATTTCACTTTTTTTTTTATTAATTCCAACGACATCTATTGTGATACTTCTGAGTTGACTCGCTGACCGGAGCTTTTAAATACTTATGGCTGTAACACAAGATTATCAGCTAAATTTATGTTTCTTTGAGATTGGTATCTCAGATAAAAGTTCCTATTTTATTTTTTTAAGCAAGTTTTGGTTCGTTCTGAAGTACAAAATTGAAAAATCCAGGGGACATGCTGCTACCCACCAAAGAAATCAGCCCGAAGTTACTCAACACAATTATTTTATTTCAACTCAACCTCTGCCTATTAGCACTTGAATCATTCTATTAGGGAAGTAAAGAGACCTAACCATGTTAATAACCAGCAGGAAAACCTCCTTTTCTAGGGTCGCTGACACCCACAAGCTCACCCCTACCTTTATTTTTCCTGCTAGTTTCTACATCAACAAAAATGAATTGACAAATACTCCCACCAGCAAGGCTTTGGAGGACATGGCCCCTTTTACGAAGGAATGCTCTGATATTAGCAGGAACTTCATAGTGTTCACCATATGGTGTCGTCCAATTCTCATACTGCACCACGTTAGGTACCAGCTGCGTAGGCAACATTGTAGGAAGGATGTTAGAAGCTTGGATTGATGGCTGTTCAAATTAACTACTAAATCTGTGAAAAATGGATGTTAATATACCCTTGGTTGCAGGCTTGAACCCAATATCCAAATTCTAAAACTCATAGCAGAAATACATAAGTTGAAGAAATCAAGAACAGTATAAAATGCTATTACCAGAGCCTAATTCCCATCATGATATATGTGTGTGTGTGTGTGGTCAAATTACTCATGAGTCATTGAGCTCAGAATACATTTACACAAATATAGATTAAACTGAACATAGGAACTTACCCAGAAGCCAAACAAACAGCTAGAAATTGGGAATTGTAGAGCTTGTAAATCTTAATAAAAACGGGGAAGACTAATAAAGCAGTTGGAAACAGAATATAAAACTATTAATGAAGTTAGCACCGTGGACATTAATAAAAACCTGATGATAAACTCTGGGAGCAAGCACAAAATGGAGTGGATCCATGCCCCTCAAATGATTTAAGATAACCTCTGTAGTCCCAGCAATGATCATGGCTCCTCCACTTGCACCTACCACGGCTTTCAGTTTCTCATCCTGCAGAAGCATAGGAAGACATGGAAAGATTAAACAGTAGTGCTAGGTATAGAGGCAATGATTTCATGGCAAGCATGCACAATATCGGTCCAAAAATTTAGGAAAAGATACTGGCAAAACAAGCTTTGCAATATTAGTTATCAATGTTCAGAGGCCAATAATGTAGGGTATGCTATCCTAGCCCTTTGTGAGTTGTGACCCCACTCAAAAAAGCATATTATCTGTAGGAAGATATTGGGATTCTGTTATCGACTAGACAAAATTGAGTAGATGAACCATGATATGTTGAGTAGAAAAATCTTGAAGCAGAATACCTTCAAAATGATTGTTGGCGTCATGGATGATAATGGCCTCTTCCCTGGGCGGATGGAATTGGGAGGTGCTGGAGGTGGAACGTCTCCGTTGTTCATGGGGATAGAGAAATCATCCATTTCATTGTTTAGGAGTATTCCCGTACTCGGAGACAGTATATTCGAACCAAAATATGCGTTCACAGTATTGGTCATGGAGACAGCATTTCGTTCAATATCTACAACTGAAATATGACTGGTGCCGTGATCATGGATCTGGTTCCACCTGACAGAAGAAAGAGTTCAGTGAAGATGATAGTTAAAGACGCTGTAAGATTTAAATAAAATATATTTAGTGCTTAAAGTTATAATCATGTAAATCATCCACACCCTCATCAAAGAAGTAGCGTACCTGCCACCATAATGACGAGGATCAAAAGTCATATTGTCATATATGGTTTTCTTTAACGTTTCAGCAAATTTGGGAGACAGCATGTCAGATACGACTTCAGTGACATTGATAAAATCAGGGTCACCAAGATTCATTCTAACAGCGAATGCATGTTTTAGAGCTTCAATTTCTCGATGGATCCCAAGAGGACCCGAAATGCCAGAAGGGGCTCCGTATTGGGCAAGAATGTTCAAAATCTGTGACAGTGAAAACTATGAATCGTAGTCTCTTTTTCTGCAAAGCATGAAGAAAGTAAGGACAAAGATACACACAAGCATCATTGAAGCACCCCCAGAAGAAGGAGGGGGCATTCCAAGTATTTTGAAGCCTAGAATATCAGCAACGATTGGATCTCGCATTTTAACTTGATATCTCCGCAAATCCTCTCTTGTCAAGATCCCTCCAGCCTTCTGGATATCCTTAACCAGTTTGGATCCTATTGATCCGTTATAGAAGGCCTCTATGCCATGCTTTGATATCTTCCTGAGTGTATGTGCTAGTTTCTGGTTGTGGCAGATATTTCCTGGTTGCAAAAGTTTGCCATTGGATGTAAGCAAGTCTCGAAGCCCCTTGTCAGCCAGAATCCCTGATTCTGTTTTGACCATCTGCATATGAAGGTACGGTGAAATTTTGAATCCTTTGCAAGCAAGCTGCTCAGCTGGCCTTACAAGCCTTTTCCATGGAAGCCTTCCATACTTTCTCCAAGCTCTGTGAAGACCAGCAAGTTCCCCTGGAACTGCTATTGAGAGCGCACCTCTAGCTTTTTTAGTAGCATTGCCAGCATACATGTCCTGAAAAGAGAGAATCAATGTGAGTAGAGAGGGAGTACTGTTGGATTGATTCACCAGACAAGCTTTCCCTTGATAAGTCTATGTAATCATGCATTTCCCTCATATTGTCTGAATAGAAATTGGTACCACCAGTGGAATTGTGGCACCTGAAGAGATCAGCTCTATGAAGGGCTATGGCATGTCTCATATGTAACACCAAGTGCGTATAACTTTTCAGGAGAATGATCTCGGTAAAGTTCAACACCATAAAAAACATAATTATTGAAGTAAATCGGAGCACCTCGGAAGCTTTCATGGGGGCAGTTTCTCTCATATCAAAGGCTTGTGCCTCTCCGCTAGCTAGCAAGATCAACATAAAGGATCCTCCCCCCATACCACTTGACGCTAGTCCCACGACTCCCAAGCAAAGAGATGCGGCGACAGCAGCATCAACTGCATGACCACCTTCACGAAGAGCATCCATCCCAATTCTGGAACATCTGCCATCATCAGTAGCAACAACACCATGGCTTGCCACAACTTCATGTCTTTGATGGGTTGGACCACCCGGACTGCCAAGACCGAAAGCAGGCAGCAGTGGTGAACTGAAGAGAAATGCAAGAGGTGTCCATAATAAGAGAAAAGCTGCAAACCAGAAATAGTGTTTTAGATCAGCAACAGAGAAACTAAAAACACATTTTTTTTCTACCAACTTCGAATGAAAACAATAGGACAGGCAGCCTTTTGCTTTAAGTTAACAGAATTGTGAGAAAGACAGGGGTGGAGGAAGAGGAGTTTGATGAGCCTCTTGGATCACAAATGTAAGTGACTTTTATCCATATCTACATCAAGCAATCAAATCAAATCGAATCAGACTACCATCTAAAATGCTTCAAATTTAGTGAAATAACTGGTGGGCGGGGGGTTTTGGGGGGGGGGGGAATGTGCCTCGTCCAGTTCCAGTTGCTAGCAAAACTAAAACTCTTTTGGTAAGAAACAAAATTGAACTAACAGCCGCAGCCATCAATAATCCACCAAGACTAATAGCAAAATGAAAAAAACCCGATAATACCACTCATCCAGATGCGCATGTTAGAGATGGAAGAGGTCACAAAATAAACGGCAGAGTAGGATTACTTACATGCAGATGCCATTATTGAGTATAGAAAGCACAAGCAAAAGAAGATGTATTTCCACTCTCACCCAACTCACTTGGAAGGAGAGACTGTCACGGGAAAATTAGGACTCTATATTCTCAATTTATTCATGAACTAATCTATATTATAACTTCCATTGAAGGAAAAGGACAGGTTAACCTTGGTATGCTAAACTAGGAAGCAAATAAATTTCACAGTAACAAATTTATTTGATACAGAAACCGGTCAGATTCTGTCAATCTTCATTCTCCAAATACCAGCATATGCAATTCCAATCAAAATCTATCTACCATAGTTATCTCAGAAAGAAAATTTAATGAAAACATCACACCATAGACAGCACACATTTATGATCTTCTAGATAATTATTATCCATCTATCTGGCATATGCTGCCAAGCCAACGGACAAAAAATTAAATGACATGCTTAACTTAGCCTAAGTTGTAGTTATCTTCAAACATCTCCCAGATTCCTTTTAAAGGAAGAAATTGGATTACTACATTCAACACTCAAAAACTCTGGCATAGAATGCCATGTCAATGCAAAAAAACAAAATGGCAGCTTAGCCGAAGTTGTTATCTTCAAACATTTCCCAGATTACTTCTACACATTAAACTCGACTGTTGAGAAAACAAATTAAAACAGTACATTTATATTTTGATGGTAATCCAATCAATAAAATCACAATTAGTAAACTTGTTTTATTTTTTTGGTCCAATAAGATTACTATCAACCTATGTTTGATGAAGTAATTAAACTCTTATAATTCTACGGTTTAATAACCTTGTTTTTTTTATTGTCCTGGAATCACAATTTAAAAATTATTTTTTTATTATATCTTTTATGACATTTCTTGAAGTATTTATTTCATATTATATTTTTTAAATTACAAATAAAAATAAAATTTAACTTGATTGTTTTTATAGTATCCAGATAGTTAAATATTATCAGGTAGAATTTATTTTTCTTTTATTGTTATTGACTTGAGTAGCTTTTTGCCTTTAAGGTTATTTTTTAAAATAATTATTAATATTTTAAAAGTATTTTTAAATCTAACACTTGATCTCGTGAAGATTTTTATTTCAAATCTTGATAAAAAGACATGATGAGGAAAAAAAACAAAGGCTGTATATTTTGAATTGAAATCCAATTAATACAATCATCAATTATATTAAAAAAAATTAACACATGCAAGTAAGGTTCTAATCCAACAGTGGGAGGGGCTTGTCTCCTTTCTCCGTACCTGGGTTCAAGTCTTATCATGCATGTCTGTCACTCTCATGGTGTCTTACCTATTCACTGGGCTTGCAGGATGTTCAGTGGGTCGTGTGGATTAGTCGTGGTGTGCGTAAGCTGACCCAGACATCTCATGTAAATCAAAAAAAAAATTAATACATTAAATGATAAAATTAAAAAAATTAAAAAAAATTCATAATTAAAATTTTAAATAATTAAAACAACATGACATTTAAATGAGGGAACTAAAAGGGAACACTCACATCACATGAACAAGAAAAAAAAAAAAAAAACATTCCCTTTTCAGCTTCTTCTTCTTGCTCGAGTTCATGGAATGCACTCCCGCAGTGAAAGTGCAGTTAAAAGAATGGTGAATGCATGCACATGTGGCAACAACCCATTTGGCTTTAGAGAAACTTGTCTCTGATAAAGACACTGAGTTAGTTGTCTTTTCGTAAGCTTTCAGTTTTGAGACACAGTTCAACTGCACGCTGTCTTCTTTGACTCTCTTCGTTTGCACCCTCCCCCTTTTGGCCTCCTAAAGATGTTGGACCGAATTTGTTATAAGGTGCTTTAAGATGTATTTTCCTATTTTGATTTTTTAAAAAAAAAGATTTGGATGTTAACTATAACTAACAATAAATTGATGAAGGGGTGAAGTTGTCTAATATCAATTAAGATTGAAACAAAATTGATAAAATTAAGAGATTAAGGACTCAATTAAAAATGGAGGCATTGTTTGGGAGTAGAATGAGGCTTTCCCATATTTTGAGGGTTAGGGACTCCAGATCTTGAGAGGTCCTGCTTGAGTACATGCATGTACATAGTAAATACCAATGGTATTCTCGCAATCATACAGTATGATTGCTGGACTCACCTTGCGCTCTTATTTCCCAGGATTTGTTCTTCAGAAAAATCAGGAGTAAACATGATGTCATGGGTGGAATGGAATAGCTTCTCCTGTTACTAATTTTAGTCTAACATGGTTAATGGATGAAGGTTGTAATTTCAGATATTAGTGGCTAGATGAAAAAGATAAATGAAAAGAAATGAAAACTGTATAGAAACAAGAAATGATTCACCCGAATCTCTTTTCATGCGTTTCTTTAATTTTTCATCCGTAGTTTCTATTCTGTTGCAACCAATTATATATACACGCAATTTGGTGTTCCTAACTTAAGGTGCAATATACCTTATTACGCGTGTCTCCTAATAATATTGCAAAATAACTAAAATGGTGCATTTATTTGGTGGATGCCTTCCTGCTCTGATATTTGATTTAAATCCCCACTGTTCATGTTCTTGTTTGCCCCTCGTCTTTGTCTTTTGAAGTGCCCTTAGTTATAGCGTGTGACAAATCTTCCCCACTTGACATAACCTTGTCCTCAAAGTTAAAGTGTGGAAAACGAGTTGCAATGTCCTCTGTATATTCCTGGTAGCGTCTGCAGGTGAGAAACCCTTCCAATGAATTAATATTTGAGTAGCAATTTGAGTCTTTCTCTTCATGATGCGTTTGTCCATTGTTACTTGTGGTTGTAATGCAGGGGTTGGAGGCATTTGTGGCAGTCTAGTCTGCACTAGGTGGCTCCCAACATGCCTCTTAACTTGTGAAACGTGGAACACTGGATGTATGGTCGAGGAAGGTGGGAGTTCTAGTTTTTATGCCACGTTGCCAATTTTGTTGATCACCAAGTAAGGACTGAAGAACTTTGCTGATAGTTTCTATGATGACCTGTGGATTAATGATTTTTGCCTGTAGTGTTGGAGTTTAAGATAAACAGTCCCCTATAGAAAAGCTCCTTTCACTGCATCTGTTATTAGCAATTTGTGTCATCCTGTTCTGAGCAGCTTGTAGGTTCTTCTTGACTTGCTTAAACATTTCTTCGCGTCTGGTTAGGATGTCATCAATTGACTCTACTGTAGAGCCTCTAGGAAAATAAGGAACATGTATAGGAAGAGGAAACCCATGCAGTATTTCATAGGGAGTGAGCTGAGTTGAAAAATGGAAATTGGTATTGTACCACCATTCTGTAAGTGATAGCCACCGTGCCTACTGATTTGGGTTGGTCCCTGTCATACATCTGAGGTAGTTTTCAACACATTTATTGACGATCTCTGTCTGACCATCAGTTTAAAGGTGATATGCTGAAGAGTATAGTAAGTTAACACCTTGTATGGTGAACAATTCTTTCCAAAATTTGCTCACAAATACTGGATCCCTGTCACTGACAACTGATGCTGGAAGTCCATGTAATTTATACACATTATCCATGAATATCTTAGCCACTGTAGGTGCTGAATAGGGGTGGCTAAGGCTCATGAAATGAGCATATTTACTGAAGCGATAAACTACCACCATAATGACATCCTTGCCTTCAGATTTAGGCAACCTATGGATGAAAATTCATGATGATATCAATGAATGGAGCATAAAGAATAGGAAGAGGTCGTAGTAGCCCTAGAGTAGCTACATTCTCATGTTTGTTTTGCTGACAGATTGAGCATGCTCGCATAAATTGTTGGACATGTTTCTGCTGGCCCTTCTAGTAGAATAAACTGCCCACTCTTTTTACGGTAGCTGTGCTTCCTAAGTGACCCACCCACAGCTGAGTTGTGATATAAAGAGATTAACTTTCTATGTAATTCCATATCACGTCCCACCATAATTTTGCCCTTCCTCTGTGGGTGGCTATTGACCCATGCGTAATGTGAAAGTGAAGTGGGAGAGACTTGCAGGTTTTAAATGACAGTCTGCAAATGTGAATCCTTTTGCCAAAATTGTGCAATCTCCTCCATGAGCTTAGTAAATACTGAAGAAACTGTTAGGTTGGTTGCCATTAATGTGCAACAACCATTTGGTATTGCACCAAACATGTGCATTCATACAAGATGTCAAAGGTTGGCAGCCACCATTGTTGAAGAAGAGTTGGAGTTGGCAGCCACCTTTGTTGAAGAAAAGCCTCCATGAATGCCTATAAATAGAGACATATGTTAGAGAGCAAAATGAGAGAAGAGAATTGTGAGAATGTGAAGAGAGTAGAGAGGAAGAGAGAGCTGCAATGGCAGCAAGGCTGCTGCCATTGCAGCAGCTGTAATGACAGCAAAGAGAGGGCTGGGAGTAGAGTAGAATGAAGTTATGATTCTCCGCTATGTATTTGTTTTGTATTCTTTCTCTATCTCTAAATATATTGACTTCTCCCGTGGATGTAGGCGGTTTTGCCGAACCACGTTAAATATTGTGTCAGTGTGTTTGGCCTCCTATGAGCAAGTATCAGAACATCACCGGTCGGATTCCCCAACAATTGGTATCAGAGCACATGGTTTTAACGTGATGTTTGATTTTGCTCAAAAATGAAAGTTGTCAAAATTGTATTTTGACCATACCATTGTGTAGAGGAGGAAGAGACGAAGCCACTGGTGAAAACCGCGTCGAAATCGGACGTCGGAAACCATCGCACGCGCTGGCGGGGTGACTGTCCACGTCATCAGCCACGTCAGCAATTCTGTACAGTCATCAGACATGTCACCTGACATATCAGTACTCTGACTAGTCAAACTGCCACGTCATTAAGCACGTCAGCAGTTCTGCACAGTCATCAGACACGTCACCTGACACATCAGCACTCTAACCAGTCAAACTACCACGTCAGATTTGGCTGACCTATATGTCCTACGTGGATGACACGTCATTACAGTCACGTCAGCTCCCTGGATTTTGATCCTGTGTGGCGGAGTCTACTGCAACCGGTTCTGAGATTGAATCTGGGTCGTTAAACAGGCCAAAATTATTTTGATCAAATCTTAGCCGTCTGAAGTGCGATTTGGACGATTTCAGACTTGTTTCCAGCAAATTTGATCATTCCGGATGTAATGGTACTGTCCGATCGTTGAGATTGAGATCAGAAATGGCAGTGATGAATTATTAAAGAGAGATTGCCCGATCAGGAGGCATATGAT
>SRLM01000159.1:42857-124988 GCA_015708895.1 Populus ilicifolia | reverse complement strand
GTTGCCATTAATGTGCAACAACCATTTGGTATTGCACCAAACATGTGCATTCATACAAGATGTCAAAGGTTGGCAGCCACCATTGTTGAAGAAGAGTTGGAGTTGGCAGCCACCTTTGTTGAAGAAAAGCCTCCATGAATGCCTATAAATAGAGGCATATGTTAGAGAGCAAAATGAGAGAAGAGAATTGTGAGAATGTGAAGAGAGTAGAGAGGAAGAGCTGTCATTGCAGCAGCTGTAATGACAGCAAAGAGAGGGCTGGGAGTAGAGTAGAATGGAGTTATGATTCTCCTCTATGTATTTGTTTTGTATTCTTTCTCTATCTCTAAATATATTGACTTTTCCCGTGGATGTAGGCGGTTTTGCCGAACCACGTTAAATATTGTGTCAGTGTGCTTGACCTCTTATGAGCAAGTATCGGAACATCACCGGTCGGATTCCCCAACAGAAACAACCAAGGAATAAAGTAATTGGCTTGAAGTTCGTGAGAGGGCATCAACTGCCACATTGTCTTTCCCTTTTCTGTATTCGATCTTATAATCATACCCCATTAATTTAATTAACCATTAGTGCTGCATAGGAGTAACTATCTTTTGATCAAGCAAATATTTAAGACTTACATGATCCGTACGAATATTAAAATGTCGTCCCCATAGGTAATGCTTCCATTTGTTGACTGCATGCAGTATAACCAACATTTCCTTTTCATAAATAGACATGGCTTGTTGTTTAGGCCCTAGAGATTTGTTGATATAGGCAATGAGGTGCCCCTCTTATATCAATATTGCACCTACACCCACCATAAAAGCATCGATCTCTACAACAAACAATTTATCTAAAGCTGGCAAAGATAATACTAGAGGAGTGGCCATCAGCTCCTTAAGTAAGGTGAACACAGTAGTTGCTTCTAGGTTCTAGCCAAAGGCGTCCTTTTCTAGGAGTTGTGTCAAAGGTTTGCAAATGGATCTGTATCCCTTGACAAATCTTTTGTAGTAGCCAGTAAGCCCTAAAAAACCTCTCAGTTGTCGTAAGTTCCTAGGCAATAGCCACTCAATTATAGCTTTGATTTTGTTGGGGTCGGTAGCAACTCCATATTTGGATATAATATGGCCCAAATATTCAACTTGTTCGCTGTCAAAGCTACACTTACTTTCCTCTGCAACCAACTGATGTATCCTCAGGAGGTCGAAAATAGTCTGTAAGTGTTCATAGTGAGCTGCGGATGTCTTATTGTAGATTAATATGTCATCGAAAAATACCAAGATGAACTTCTTGAGGTATGTTCTAAAAACCTCATTCATCAAGCTCTGAAACGTAGCTAGAGCGTTGGTTAACCCAAACGGCATAATTAAGAACTCATAGTGGCCATTATGTGTCCTGAAAGCTGTCTTGAACTCCTCCCCCGAACCCATCCTAATCTGGTGATAACCAGATCTAAGGTCAATCTTCGAAAATATTATTGCTCCCACTAGTTCCTCCAGCAGCTCTTCCACCACTGGAATGGGGTATTTATCCTTGATAGTCAATTTGTTCAGTGCTCTATAATCGACACAAAGTCGCCACGTGGAGTCTTTCTTCTTAACCAACACTACAAGGGAGGCAAAAGGCTTGTTGTTAGGCCTTATAATTCCAATTCCCAGCATTTCCTCCACCATTTTTCGAGTACATCCTTCTGCAACCCTGAGTACCTGTATGGTCTCAAGTTAACGGGTTGACTCCCTTCCTTCAAAGGGATAATATATCGTGCCCCCTGGCTAAAAGGAGTCCTTCAGGCTCCTGAAAGAGGTCACTATAATTCTCTAGCAATGTAGTTAACGTGGTATTCTGGTGTTGATGTTGTTTGACTATCAGGGAGCTAATAGTGAGATCATCATCCTCAAAGACTTGTAGACTACATAAGTGAAATTCTGCCACTTGCTCTGAATTATTTAATAACCCCTGTAGTTGTGCAAGCTCAATAGCTTGGAATTTGATTGGACTCTCTCCCTTTAGCAACACCCTTTTGCCCTGCCAATCAAAGGACATCCAAAGATGTTTGTAGTTGCACAAAATGTCCCCTAGCATTGAGAGCCAATGAACACGTAACACCTTGTCATTGTTACTCAGGTCCATGGTGAACACATCGGCTTCAAAAGACACCCCTTATATCTCCCATTTCAAGCCCTTACACACTGAAGTACACGACATCTTCCCTCCATTGGCAACTTGTATAATTATAGGGGTGATGGTGGTTAAGCTGTTTTGTAGTTTATGGGCTAATGAAGAGTCTAGAAAGTTGTGAGTGCTTTCCAAATACACCAGAATGTGGAGAACTTGCTTTCCCACCTTTCCTGTGACTTTCATGGTGTGGAACCCGACAATCCCCTCTAAAGCATTTAGTGAAATTTAGGGTATTAGTTCTTCGGTTGGACACTCTTCCTCAAACTGCTCCTCTCCTCTAATTTCTTCCTCCTCATCTATAATACTTAGAGAATACAATCTCTTGTTTCTGCACCTATGACCTGGGACAAATTTGTCATCACACTAGAAACACAACCCCTTTAACCTATGTTCGTCAAACTCTTGGTTTTTTATAGATTCGGTGGGTTTACTAGTAGTTTAGTTGAAAGAATTTTGAGCACTGTTATTTTTTCAATATGTAGGATTTGCCTTGGGTAAGTTGCTTGTTACAAGATTTATAGGATTTACGTTTGGTGATTGCATGGTTTTTTATGGAAAGCTGTGGCTGGTAGTGGAGGCTGGGTGTTTTGGAGTAAATCCTGCATTTTGTTTGTGAGCTAAGGTGTTTGCATGCAGCCTAGCGAGGTTGTAAGCTTGCCTCAAATCTTTGGGTTCGAACATTTTTATAGTGTTTTTAATCTCCAATTCTAAACGCCCTAAGAATATAACTAAAGCTTGTTTCTCCCCTATGCCTGCCTTATTCCATAAATTGTCAAAATCATAGATATAGTTTTTCAGAGTCCCTACTTGTTTCAGATCAATCAGGTCTTCCATAGGGTCCTTCTGCCCGCCAAATCTGTGATACAAAGCTTTTACGTACTCATCCCAACTTACTCTCCGGTTATTTAAGTTTCTCATAAAATTTTGGTGCCAGTATAAAGCTATGCCATCTAAATAATAAGAAGCAAGTTTCAGTTTATCAGAGTCCTCAGTATCCTCAATCTCAAAGTATTGATTGCATTTATACAACCATCTATGCAAATCATCCCCCCCCCCCCCGAATACAGGAAAAAGGTATTTTGGCCTGTGTACCTTATAAGCAGCTGGTCTTCCCTCATTTGAATAGCTAGGTCTGCATGTAGATTCATTCTGATGAGCCGCCTGCTTATCGCTGCCTTGACTAGATTCCCCTGCATTAAATGGAATTCTTTGCATGACAAACTCCAGTTGTTGCGTCAGACCACTTAGCAAATTCTTTATGTCTTCGATTTGAGTTCCATGATAGTCTGTGGTGGTGTCCAGCTTTTGGCCTTGTTCTTTCACAAGAGTAACGAGTAATTCATACTTGTGATTGGTTTCTCTTTCAGTCAGTTCAACGAACTCCTCATGCCTTTTTATCTCTACGGTTCGAGTGTCTGGCGCCATAGCCTCAGCCAAGGAAGGTTGGCTCTGATACCAGTTGTTATGGGTGGAATGGAATAGCTCCCCCTGTTACTAATCTTAGTCTAATGTGGTTAATGGATGAAGGTTGCAATTCAAATACTAGTGGCTAGATGAAAAAGATAGATGAAAAGAAATGAAAACTGTACAGAAACAAGAAATGATTCACCCAAATCTCTCTTCATGCGTTCCTTGCATTACAATTTTTCATCCGTGGTTTCTATTATGTTGCAACCAATTATATATACATATAATTTGTGAAATGTTTTGAATAAATGAGTAGGAAAATACAATAAAGCTCTTGGTGGCTTAAAATGTGGGTATAAATGAATGAGGGGTAGTGTAGTAATTCAACAAAAACTTGATAAATATAAATAGAAAGTAAAAAAAAAAACAAAAGAAGTGATCTGAAATTTGAGAGAGAATCGGCAGGAGAGAGAAGGGAGAAAGAAGAAGAAGAGAAAAGAGAGAAATTAGAAGAAAAATAGAAAGGAGTTGAAGGAAATAAGTTTAAAGGTAAGATTATATATAAATATGTGTTGATTAAGTTTTAATTTTGATTTTGATAAATGTTAGGGTTTTGAAAATTTGTGTTTTGGGTTTGATTGATGAATTAATTGAATGTTAGGGGTTGATTCTTGTAGTTAATTGATTGTTAAGTTAAATTTGAGAGAATGTAGATGAAAATGATGATTTTGAGTTATGGATTTTGTTTGAATGGTGAAATTGTGTTAGAAATAAGGAAATAACAGTGGGTTTCTGTTGAAATTCTGGGTTGGAGGTTGAAGATGACGAAAATTCAATTTGGTCCTCAATTTTGGAAAATTACAGTTTAGTCCCCAAACTTTGGAAAATTACAGAATGGTCCCTGGAGCGTATTCTGAGATTCTGAACAGAATAAAATATGAATTATGGGCAGAATTACTGTATAGTTATGAAATTTTAAAACTTTCAATTTAGTCCTCTAATTTGATAAAAATTTACCATTTGACCCTGAAAATTTGGTAAAATTCCAGAATGGTCCGTGGAGTATAATGAGATATTCTGGACAGATTTGAGGATTAATTATGGTCAGAATTTCAGTATATTCATGGATTTATGATAAATTTTAGTTTGGTCCTCCAATTAGATGAAAATTACAATTTGGCCCTAAAAATGTGATAAATTCCATATTAGTCCCTAGCTGTGATGTTAGCTTTTTCAGATTGGTTTGATAAATAATTTAGGATTATTTAGTGAATTATTATCATTTTGTTATTTGTTTCATTATGGAATAGATTTCGGGAAAACCGTTAATTTTTTGGTTTTTAGAAAAATAACTAGTTTAGTCTAAAAACATATAGGATTATGGAATAGGCCCTTAGTTAAGTGTATTAAATAGGTTGTATATTCTGTTGAGTCATTCTTGAGTATGTTTCCTTTATATTCAGATAATCCTGATATTCTACCGGCGAGACGTCAGTAGGATTTTCTTCGGTGTCTGCTTTTGGCTTTTGTTTTGCTTCGAGTCAGGTGAGTGGATAATTTTTCATATGCATGAGAAATATTATAAATAATTGATTTGTTAATATGAATTGGATCATGCTTCTTGATAATATATATGATGATTATTATCTTTTTTATGATAAGTATGATCATTTGTTGAATCTGAATTCTTGATATGAACTAGTATGTATTTTGGATTGACTTCTGAATTGATAGCTTCTCATTTGATTGATGTCATGAGTTGAGCCTTGAGATATTAATATGTCTGTTTGAGTATGATTATGACCCTATGGTATGTCAGTCAGAATACCCATGCTAACAGGGTAGTGTTAGTCTTTGTGCACATCGTATCTGAACCCTAGTTGGTCGGGGGAGTCACCAACCTGTGTGGACTGATCATCCCACAGTATGGAGCCTCATGCTCATTGCATTTTGATTTTCTGATGAATTTTACCATATGATATTCTTGTTATGACCTATTTGATAAACCTTTTTATAAGAACCTAAAGTCATACTTGTATATATATTTCTCATTGTTGTATTATCTTGTATGTGTATATTGAACATTATCTACTCACTGAGTTGTTGAACTCACACTCTCACTATTTATCATTTTCAGGCTTATAGCTTGATAGCAGGTCGCTTTTGTTGGACCTTCAGAACCTGCTCTTTTGGTTGTAAATTTGTACATATTCTTTTATGTCTAGTTAGTGCTCCCAAACTATGAAATTATATTAACTCTTATTTTAAGACAATTCAATTATATTATAAAGTTGATTTTATTATTAATGTTGCGTTGAACTCTGATTAAGTTAGTATAAGTTTGGGTTCGCATAGGTATGGAATTTTGAAGGGAAACCTTTCCTATGTGCCGGTCATGGATTCGGAATTCAGGTCGTGACAATTTGGTTGTCCCGAACTTAAGGGTAATATTCCTTATTACGCGTGTCTCCTAATAATGTTGCAAAATAACTAAAATGGTGCGTTTATTTGGTGGATGCCTTCCAGCTTCGATATTTGATTTAAATCCCCACTGTTCCTATTCTTTTCTTTTTTTTATTTACGTGTGGTGTCCGGGCCAGCTTACGCGCACCACGACTAATCCACACGATCCACTGAACATCCTATAAGCCCAGTGAACAGGTAAGGCACCGTGAGGGTAGTAGGCGTGCATGATAAGGTTCGAACCCATGTGCTGAGGAAGGGGACAAACCCCTCCCACCGCTGGGCTAGAACTTCTCTTGCCCACTGTTCCTATTCTTGTTTGCCCCTTGTCTGTCTTTTGAAGTGCCCTCGGTTATAGCATGTGACACATGATTTGACTTGTTTTCAGGATATATTATGCAGCTGACAAGGTGCAACCTTTTATGAGTATAGTATTAAATTTCAACTTTCATGAGAAGTTAATTTATCCAAAACTAAAACTAATAAGAAAAATAAAAAACCTGAGTAAACTAACAGGTTCATTCACTAAAAAATCCTATTGTAATTTATTAACTATTAATTTTTTTTAACTAAAATAACATCATTTAAATTTATAAAAATAATTAAAATTAATTTGATTAACCTGATCAAAACTTACAACACAAACTTTAAGCCAGGCCGAGTTTAAAAACATGGCTTATAAGTGTCGTGCCCAAAAATTGACCCTCTTGCGCCAAATAAAAAACCAACTAAAATCCACGCAAGCCTAACTTGTATTAGATGATTACCAGGTGTAGTAGTAACAGATGTTATAAAGGCTTAGCATTCTGACACATTAACAAGAAGAACTTAATCTATATGCATACAACTAAAAGCACTTCTTACATTTTTTTTTATATATATATTGTGAATATTCTTAGATCAATGAGAAGCGATCAGCATGAGAAGAGTATCGTTTGCATCAGCTAATAGCCGGGAAGGCAATTCATGTTCCTACGATTATGACCTAGTTTTCAGCATCTTGTCATCAGCCGAAGAATTCAAATAGGAGATCACAAGATCAGCTGCTTTGCATCCAGAGGCTATTGCTTTGCCCACGGACAACCCACCTCTGTGGTTACCTGAAGATTTCATCATTCATCCAAGAATAAGAATTAGAATTAGAATAGGAATAAGAATTCAATAGGAGCAATGAAACTTCTCACATGTGGTCAACATAACCCATTTGCCTTATCTCCAGCAAAATTGCAGAGATTGGAGATTCAAATGAAATGCTACCAGTTTAGAATAGCACCAGCTTGAGGGGGGATCTTAGAATTACATGACTGGAAGTTAAATCCCAAATTTCAATCAAGAAGCACTTACCTGCGTAGAAAAATCCAGGAAGATTTTTCTCCATTCTCTCAATTCCTTCTAACACTAAATCATAGTTCTTTCCATACAAAGGAAATGCTTTACTCCAGTAGTAATGACTGCAATCAAGTACAGTTGAAGCTGTAAGAGTATCGATCACAGTAAAGACAGTAACTCATTGCTCTTACTAAATTACTGCCAGCTTCAACTTGGGAAAAACAATAGACTATGTAATATAATTAGCAGATTATAAACGGCTTAAGATTTAAAATACTTCACAAATTTCGGCTCTCCCTCCACCCCTAACAGCTGTCTAAGATCAGAAGTAACAATCGCTTTCAAATCATCCCTGAAAAATAAATTATTGGAAAAGGGTTTAGTTGATCAAAATTTCACCACAGTAATAATTAAAATCCAGAGTGGATAAGTGATCTTGTGTGTGAAAGCAGAAAGTTGCTGACAGGAAATTACAAAATGAAAAGTTTGGAGCTTTTTATACGTTGAAGCTTTTGCTAGCTCCTTGTTTCGGCTCCCGCCAACAAAGGTGGTATAGAGATACAAGTCCTTGGGTGCACGATCTGGAAACATCATAGATGAGAAGAGTGTACCTGTGCAAAACAGAATTCAAGCATGGTTAGTGCAAGAGAGTATATGTATAGCTAACACATAGTGAAAATTATCCAGGTACCCCCACCGTGGTGAGCCTAGCAAAGTATTACCAAGAGTTTGTAAACCATTTTGTTGCTCCTTAGAAGGAACAAGAACTCCAAATCCTTCTAGAGGCCTCTTGACGTCCTCTTTCTTAAAGGTAGTAATTATGACTGAAAGTGGCATGTAACTCATCTGCATAATAACATGGAAAAGAATGATTCAAACCAAACCACAAGGTTGTTTAAAAAAACTCAGTAATCTTGGCTGGTCACTTCTGTATGAGGATGTCTCTTAGATGATAACAGTCAATTTGTGAAAAATAATCTTTTCACAGAAGCAAACTTATTTTGAGTCATCCAACTTGTGGTGCAGAATTTGCATCTAGGTAAGTATGATTTGTTCCAGGAAGGATATGCATATATTTGGACAAAAAAAATATAATAGGTTGGCATCTCATTTGGAATTTACCAGGTTTTTATATTCTTGTTTGGTATGAAAGTATCTTCCTTTACTAGGAATAAGCAAATGAATTTGACAGAGAACGACCAGAAACTTAAATACAAATAACATTTTCAGCAATAATGCATGTAACCATACTGTGCATTTCATGTTCTGCAGCTATTTGAACAATGATGCTTGCATTTGTATACTACACCCCATGTGTAAGTAAATATGTATGAAGATATTTAATCAATAAACAAAATTGTTGGTACCTGGGGAAGAAAGTCCAGCGAGAAGCGATTTCTACCTTTATTAATATTAATTTCTTTAACATTGCACAATGGTGCCTAAATTACAAAAGTTCACTGTAAGAATGTGAAAAAAAATTCTTCTAAAAACAGTAAATGGTATTAGGAGTTGCATATGTGAATGTTTATGCACGCCAATGCATTTATGAGATGAAGAGGGTAAGATGCCATCCAAATCCTAAAAGCAAAAGGTAAATGAAGATGCACAAAGAGTATTCTTAAAATGGTCATAATGTTCAGTCAATGCAGGGATATTCAAACAATAAAACAAACGACCAAGCTTTGGAGTTTCGAGTTCAAGTTCTTGAGAAACTTTGACTTTTTTCACTCCAACTGTCCAAGTCAGTCTTAAGAAGTGGGGCAAGTGTTTGGTAATCACCTTCTCATTGTACAATTGTACTGTCTTTTGTCTCTTTCTCTCCTCATATCTTGTTTATTTCTTAATCAACTAAGCAGCAGTTGAATTCTTTCTCAGCACCAGTCACATTTTAAAGATGTAGGATATGCTTGACTGGATGATTCAGTTATGCAGTATCACTAAGCAGCAGTTGAATTCTTTCTCAGCACCAGTCACATTTTAAAGATGTAGGATATGCTTGACTGGATGATTCAGTTATGCAGTATCACAATAAGAAAAACTAAACAAAACAAAACCACTAAAAAATAAGCTCAATTAAAAAAGAACTAACCGTCATGATGACAGCATCATAAGATGATGCTTGTGCATGCTTGCCACCTTTAGAAGCATAAGAAACTGACCAGTTCTCAAAAGTTGACTTGCCATCATAACTGTAAGACAATGACAAGACCTTTGATTCTAGTTTAACTCCATCTTTCCCAAGCTCTGTGCACAGTGTATCAGTGAGTGTCTGCAAAAATACATAAACAAGAAAATAAGGACCATCTATATGGTTTACAAGCAAAAAAGTACGTGCAAAGGGTCAGATTTCAGCAACACTATCAGTAAGGATACCACTTAAGTCTCTGCATATTGAGAGAACGAGAGACAGCAAAGAGAATTTTGAGTAGAGCTCGAAGGAAAGGTAATATTAAAATGGATATGGTGACCATAGATAAAATCTGAATGATAAGAGGAAATATGAACCTAAGGTCTACGACCTGGAACCTAACCATTGATTTCTGGTGCAATTTTGCTTCTGTATGAAAATCAAAATATTCATACGGATGTTTTCACCTGCAGTGCTGTATGCAATGAAAAGCTGGTCAAACATCTATATCCTGAAGTTTTGGGTGTGGAATGATTTTATTCCTATCATTTCAGGCAATCTACTCCCCAAAATAAGAAGCTAATATTAGTGAATGCAACTTCATGACAGGAAATTCCATTATTAAGGATGAAACCGAAGCATGTTAGGTTCTATGGCCACTGGTTCAAAATATGCTAAGTGAATGAAGTAGAACTACACGCCTATTATGCTGCAGATATGAAAGGGGCTTGACTAAAGTAATCTGCAGGTGTATTTTGAAGGACTCAATAGCAGCCTAGAAAACTTATCCACAATTATTATTCAACAAAAGCAATAGTGGTAGCATCAGATCTGAAAAGCTAAGGGACTTTCCTACTTCCTACATGTAAAGGTTATAAATAGTTCAAACCACGTCTTCTTGGAAAAGAAAAGAAACAGTACCCGGAATAACTACCTGCATTCCACCTAGAAAAGAAAATGAACCATGTTGACGTTTCTTTTTTTCCGAAGAACCTTTTTTTTCTCCATTCTTGTCTTTTTTGGCAGATAGCTTGGCTTTAACTGCCCCAGCTATGATAGAACCAAACCTGGTTGAACAGAAAAGGTTAGCATTAATAAAAAAGCAGAAATCATGCAGCAAGCATTACTAAATTAATAGAATGCCAATCATTGATCTGTAGTACTTCATCAGTGTCAGAGTCGTTCATCAAACTTTAACAATTTACCCTAGAAGACTGCTTGTATCTATTTAAAAATGCAACAATAACATGGCTGAACAAAAATACAAGCTCGCCCATTATTCATCTATTGATGAACAATGGGTGAGCTTGTAAGCAACCAAACTGCAGAGATTCACCATAAAAATACAACTAGATTTCAAGCATCACTAAAGCCAGACTAAAACTAAAGAGGATTTGCTGAACAAAAACCTTACCAACACAGAAGTGCAACAATACTATGAAGGCCAGACAAAGATATGGTTTACTGTATGAAAATTAAAATATTCAGATTTATATTTTTCATCAGTAACTAAGCAGTTAGGGTCACTATGTGGATTTAAAACAAGTTTGCCACTGATCTCAACAAGCATCATACTGAGCCAAATAAAAAAGGCACGTCTAATTTCAGAATGCTAAGAGAATAGAATATCAAGTTCAAATGTATTATGGCATCCGGTAAGAATCTTCCAGCGCTGTAAAAAGGCAACAATATATTGGTCTAGCCAATAACTTCACTAAAAGTGAGATTTGCAAAGGACAGAAACTGGAAGAGAATGAATCAACTGCAGTCCAATTCAAACTCAAACAATGCAAGCAAAAAAGAACTGATAGTATATAAAAAGAAGCATAGAATATACCGCTTCTCTAGATTCCACAGGTCTGGAAAATTGTGGCGTGCCTGTTCCAGGTAAAGACAATACTATCAATAAAAATCCAGAACGACAGGAAAAGAGTTGACGCCAAGAAGACCGTACCATAACTATTAAAATAGATGCAATAGTTCTTAAGAGCAGTTCAATAAAACTTTTAGTTTCAGTATCCTAAAGCAGATTCCATACTTCCTATCACAATTGAATATATTCAGATGCATAGAACCAGAAGATTCCCAGACCAAAGAACATTTTGCAGTGGTGTGCTAATAAAAAGATCCCATAACCTATAAAAGTGGTCCAAATATCTTGGCCATTACTTACAGAAAGAGATTCAGGATCTCCAGCACTTGTGCCAGCAACAAAAGGATCGATAAGATAGTCAACAACCTTAGAAGGAAGAAACAGAAGAGTAAGATCAATGATAATCAACACTTCTATATAAAAACCTGGTCTCATTTCAAAATTTAGACAAAACATAAAAGATCCTCTGCTGGTTAATAAAGCAGGTATAAATCTGTTGTGTTGTAAAGAATACAATACCTCTTTCCCGAAATGTCGCTGAAAGAACTCACCAACACTGCAGGGTGAAGGTGTGAATGAGGTGAATATCAAAACCTCATGATGTAAATGAGATAAAGAACAAGTGTGCAAGAGATGAACAACCTCAATAAGTTGAGTTCATCACCTTTCTTGTATATCAGTGTCAGACACTTTTGAGGACTCATTTTTCTTCCATAAGAATGGCTCCAAAATGATTTGCAACTGCAGCCAGAAAAATGCATGCCCTTAAGAATGCACAAAAATGAAAAGTTGCAGCTTGTTTATCAAGCTTGAACATCAAACTGAATCTTTGTGCAAAGAACCAATGGCATATTTTTTATTTTATTTTATTTTTGAAAAGTGATCCTGGTTAACTTTTTAAATTAATCAGAAGATTTCACGTTAACAAAATCATGCATGTCAGAAATGGTAGGCAGACAAGGTGATCCTACTATCAATAATGAAGCTACCAGCCAATCCTTCATATTCCTAGAAAACAAGATGCAATAGCAAGATTCCCAGAGCCCACCATTCAAATGAGAAACAGAGCAGCAAAAGGTGGTGGCTTTCAAGATTCCAGGAGCTTTCAGGTTGCTAACCAACAATCCTTCTATATGCAAAAATTAAGTTATGTGCGGCTACTGTTGATGAACAAAAAATATTGCATCATGAGGAGAAAAACAGCGGTGGGGTGCTTCTAATTTGTTGGATGGTCCTCAGAATTGTCCCAGAAAGACAAACCTTTGATTGCGCCAAGAGAAAGTTGCTCTTGATCAGTGCAACTGGATTTGTTGGTATCTGGCACAAAACATGAGAAAAGCATATGCTAACAGTAAGACAAACATAGCTGCAGGTAGAAAAAGGATAGACAAAGTACAATAAGCATGTTCCTTTCGTCTAAGAAACATGGTAAGTAAACTTATTAGTTGGCAACAAAGACACCATAAGATAGATATACCAGTACAGGCATTCCATTCCTCACAATATACCGTTTGTTCTGTGCAATTGGCTGCAAAGGTAGACATCAATAAATTAAGCCAACAAAAAAGAATCCACCACGAACTCTCAAGATTCAACTAGAGCACACAGGAAATCATTTCATAACATGAAGCACTGATAACCTAAGCATTTGAAAAAAAAGAAAATGGCATTAGGCTAGGAGATAAAGTTAAGAACAATAAGCATTACAAATTGTTGCTTAAAGAAAATGGCAAAAAGCAAAGAGATAAAGTTAATAAGCCTTACAAATTGCTGCTTCTCTCTAAGCCCAAGATCATCAAGTAAGCTTTTGACCTCCACTTCACTCTCAGTCTGCACAGAATTGGAAAAAAAAAAATCAACTTCACCAAACAAAAAGCACCGAAAACCAAAACAATCATTATCAAGTGTTAATGAAGAAAGAATCCATGCAGCTTGCCAAAATAAACTCTCTGCCCCAAGAATTTTTTTTTCCAATTACGCGCACTTATGATTCACAAAGCAAGAAGAAAAGATTAACACGAAAGACTGAAAAAAAAAAACTTGGACAAATAAATGGTAACCATGGTATTAGCTCCTTCATCCCAAATAAGATCATGATGGGAGACACTTCTTAATTTGCCTCCAGCTCTTCCTTCAGCTTCAAAGACTGTCACTTTCACCCCATTTGATTTCAGCTTGTATGCAGCAGCAAGCCCACTTAAACAAAAACAAAAAAAAATACAAAAGTGAGAGCACAATCACACACGCACAATTAAACTACAGAAAGAAAACCCAGAAACCAAAAGTCCAAAAACGAATGATACCTGACACCTGCACCTATAACAGCTACATTTTTACTTTTCTTACTACCAAAATCGTCGTCTTTGGCAGCTGCAGTCATTTCAGAACTATGAGTTAGTCCTAATGTGGCAGCGTCAACGGATAGTAGTTGGTGGAAATGCAAAGAAGATGAACCAGTTGATGGTAGTTTCCTCTATGGGCTTTGCTTTCATGTTTTAGAACAAGAGAGAAAATTACAAGTTCATTTGAGCCCTCCCCATCATTTTTACAGGCCCATTGGACACTCCAATGTTCTTCTGGTTATCCCACCACCTTTTTCTAATGATCTAATTTGTAAAACTTTAAAATAGATGAAAAATTATCGACTTTTAATTTAGAGATTTAAAATAGAATATTTAATATTTAAAGATTTAGACAAAATTTAATAAATTTCTACTGTCTAAAAAATATCATTTATATGAGATATTTATACTATGATGTATTCTCTAGAAATTATTTCTCTTAAATTCTTCACTGGGATGCAAAATTTGGATTTGAGCATGGAGAGCAAACCTTCGTACAAGTCAAACACTCTCTTTGATTAGCTTATTATCAAAGAAGCAGGCAATAAAAAATAAATAAAATTAGTATGAAGAGATATAATTTTTATCGTAACAATGAGCAATTTAACATATATATATATAAAAAAAAAACAAAATGAATAGATTAAAATATCCTTAAAAACAAAACAAAAATGATACTAAAAGAATATTTTGTTTTCCACAATAATTTTATTATTATTATCATATTGTATCCTCCTCTAAGTGTGACATGTCTTCTGGTAAATATGCTAAAATCAAACGTGAGTCTTCAAAGGGTCTTTCTTCTGGTGTTTGAACTCATGGTCTCGCAGAAATGATTATAATTAAGATATTGACCTCCACACTAGGGAGGTTTTGTCATGATTACATCTTAATTTTGGTAATACAGATATACAATTGCTCCTGTAAATAAGATGTACAAATTATTTGTTAATAAATTATATAATTCATTTAATTATAAAGTTTTATTAATCATGTTTATTGCATCTCAAAGAAATCTTCACCACCTCACCCAACGGTGTGCTTGACACCAAGCACTGATTCTGACTTGAGTTTGGATATGACCAGTAAAAATGCTGGCATGCCTCTTTTTGAACTTCGATTATTTTATCAGTCAATTTTTAAGCCATTATGAACCGACTGACAATACCTGATCTTATGATGGATAGTCTAAGTTTAATTGGCAGCATTTCTGCTTAAATTCATAAAGCAATTTCTCTTAAATCATTGGTAATATGGTATAGTTCAATATGCTCTTATATAAAAGGGTACTGTCCCTTGATAATCAATTCTAGCTCAAGTAAAACTGCTCTCTCGAACCCACCCTTGTTTCGTTATCCAAAGCCATGACCAGGTGTGAGGAAAAAATTTTATTAAATTATAAAATTACAAAAAATAATTAAAAAAATAAAACTGAAAAAAACTAATTAAAATTTTAAAAAAATAAATTGGTTCAGTTCGATTTTGATTTTATAAGTAAAAAACTAAAAAAACCAAACTCAACCCAACCTAAATAAAAAAAACAAAGCTAAACTAAAAAAACCAAGCCAAACGGGGAAAAACCGAGCTAAAACCGGAAAAAATCAAGTCAAACAAGAAAAACCAAGTAAAATCAGTTTAAACTGGTTTTTGTTCTAAAAACTGAACCGAACCAAAACCTGTTTATTTGAACAGGTTTTGGTTTTTAAAAAAAAAATTAGTTTGATTATTTTTCTGATAAAAATTGAATCAAACCGAAAATGATTACCCCTAACCATAACCGCACCATAATTAAAGAAAAGAAAATAGTGTTTGAAACTACGGTAATAGTTGTAATTCAAAGTATTTTTTATTGGAAATATATTAAAATAATATTTTTTTCATTTTAAAAAATTATTTTTAACATCAAGTATAAAAATATAAAAAAGTTAATTTTAAATAAAAAGTTAAAATATTTAAAAAACATAGTTTAAAACGTTTTTCAAACATCGAATAAGAAGAAGAAGAATGAGGAGGAGGGGAGAACAAGAAGGAAGAAGAAGAATATAGAATTATTTAGTAAATCGTTAGTTATTGCTACTTGAAATACATCGTTTTCTTCGTCATCGAATTGACCATGTAATCCATAGCTTCTGCGTTTGTTAGATCGAACCCACGGTTGAGAAAGACGTTCCCTGCCAATGATAGTAAAGCCCTATCACTAACTTTTTGGCTCACCCTGGAGGCCAGGCTTCCCAGAGAGCTTGGGACATGTAATTATCAAACCTTTTTATCCTTGTAATACAAGGAAGCTTTAAAAAAGTATACCGTTGGTATGAGAAATGGGGCATCTCAGGCTGCTTTTTCAGAAACAATTTACAAGGTTTATTAAGCTTGCTTGAATTATTACTTTGGATTAAAGAAAAAAAATGAAAAGCCACTCATGGATCATTACATATATCATTACAGACGCACGAAGATAGTTATAATAGAGAAGATGGAGTTTTTAAATTATTTTTTTATTTTTTATCTTTATTTTCATCCCTGCAACTATGTGCATTTCTATCTTCTTCTTTATTTAACTAAACTTAGCTTTAAAGATTATTCAAAGGGCGTCCAAATTAAATATATAGTGCTCTTATCATGCATGATTTCATGCGAGAGACATCTTTGCCCAGTGATTTTTGTTTTTTTTTTTTTCCTAGGTTTGGCGGGCTAAGGATTTAACTTCCGACCATCATTTGGAAATCTATGATGCCATGATAAACAAAGAAGCGTGTCTCTTAATACAAGTAATAATATCCCTTTCACTGACTTCGAAGGTTGGTCACCAGTTCTTTGAAATAGGGTTATATAGCTAGAGAAGGAGCACTTGTCCCTCCCAAGACCCTAAAACCCAAGAGGGACAGAATTAATCATATTTGCTTCGAGTTTTGGAACTTTGAGACACAAGCGAATTCGACGATTGATTGAACGTCTTCAATGGAGGTTGGTTGGAGTCTCGAGGACAAATCTCTCTCTCTTTTAGACCTCTTCTAGAGGGATTAATTAAAATAAAAATAAAAATCTGTATCATATTATACTTTAATTAATACTAAACCTCTTCAATATAGTTTTTTTTTTTTTAGCTCTTGTAAATGCCTCTGCAATCTCTCGGTTGAATCTCGAAGAGGGGGGGCATCGAATTAACTAGAGGAGGAACAGGAGTGATTAGTGTGTATGTAAACTTGGAGCCAAAGGGATTTAAAAGCTTACAATGATTGGTTTGTTTCTTAGAGTACACTAGGGTTTGAAATTTGAATGAGATTGCCTGTTTTTTCTTGACCACTTAACGGAGCCTGATTTGCCCGGGCATGTCAAGACTTGATTGTTTATTTGGAAATTGATCTCAGGTGGTTAAAAAGGGCATGTAAGTGGGCACTAGCAGCTCCCTCCACTGTCTCCGTCGAGGACGACCACATGAATTGATCACCAACCAGACCGGATTTGGGCTCAAATTGTGGGGTCCAAGTCTTGTGGGCTCTACTGAAACAGCCTTGATGAAATGATATATAGAAAGTAGGTCACCCACAAGTTTCTGCAAGGCACCAACTACGTGCTGTAGAGGTTAGTGGTTTTTTAAAGTTTTTTTTTTAATATATTAAAATAATTTTTTTTAGCATTCTAGTATTAATATGATAAAAAAATATCAAAAAAATATTTTAAAATAAATAAACTTTAATTTTTTTAGAATTACATTGAACACATTCTATGTTGACAAGTTTGGATTCCTTTTTCAAGATGTTTTTAAATTGTTTTTCTTTAAAAATATCAATTTTTTTAAATATATAAAAAAATATTAAGAATATGAAGAATTTCTTAATAATATTATTAAATCTAATCAATTGAGTTAATTTTTAAACCTCCATTCAATTATTTATCAAATCCAAATAACATGGATTTGATAATCATATCAAGCTTAATTTGCTTGTGTCTTTCATGTTTGTCAAATAAAAGAAAACAAGGATCCAATGCAACTTTTTAAATTTAAAAATAATAAAATAATATTAAAATAAATGTAAAAGAATTAAAATACCCCCCACAACCAAGGCTTCAATTTTTTCAACCAAGTAGCAAAATGTTAATTTAACTTTATATAAAAAGATAACATTAACTTAATCTCTAGCTTTCAGAGTTTGGAAAATTCACTATCCAAAACTACAGTAAACTATTACTTGGCACATTATATACTTGCATATGATTGTTGACTATGGTGATAGACAACAAAGAGGATAATTGTGCGCTTTAATTGTTATAAGAGAAAAAGTAAAAAAGAAACATAAACAATCAATCACTGACAAAAACTGAAGCATTATTTGTCTACACATACCACGCCATGTAAAAGTAGATACAACATCACATCTAATTAGACGATGAATAACTAGATTTGACCACCAGAAAGTATCATGCGTGCTTTTTTAATGATATGAGTGTCATCCATTTACCTGGGCGTGAGGAGCACGTACTAGCAACTTTTCAATTAAAAAATAACAAATAAAACATGAAAAATACAAAAATATCCTCACAATCCTCTTAATTAAAGAAAATATCTATGTAAAAATATCAAAATACCTCTTAAGTCAAAGCTTTTTTTCTTTGTCTTTTTAGGCTTATTTTAATGTATATAAAAATTAGAAAAACTTGAAATATCTTGTCTAGTAGCCTATTTTTTTATATTATGGATAAATAAATATTTTTATTATCATACACATTGTAAAAATTCAAGAAACTATTGGTTAATAATTCTAAAATTTGTTGATTCTTGTGGTAAAAAATAGTTTTACCATGTTAAAAAATTAAAAAAATCATAAACTTTAAATAATTTTCTAGTAATCACCAAGCCAGATAAAAATGTTCAAATAACTTTTAATTAAAATTTAAATTTAAATTATTAAAAGTAAAAGGATAATTTTATTATTATAATTCACACTAGAGCTACAGTAAAATCTCCACCAAATTTAACATTCTTTTTAATAACAGAAAATTGGTGTTCCAATTACATTAATTCTTGATTTACTAATTAAACGAACAGCTAGAAATAGTAAAAACTATATTGATCTGATAAGGTACAGCTTACTCAAAGCTAATTTGTATAGGTGAATCTCTGCACCAACCAGCTTAATGAGTTGACTCCAGTCCAACCGTCCAGCTACTTCACCAGTACTATAATTCAGTACCCCAGAAAATGGCCATCTGCACTCACTCGCTGAGTCTTGCACAATAGCAAGTAGTAAGGCAGCTACGCCCTTCCGTACCTTCGTAGAAACTGACAGAGTGGTGGAGGAACCGAAGAAACCATTAAAGAACATCACATGAGCTGCTGCTGCCGCCCTTCCAGCAGCCTTCCTCAGTCTATATGTGAAGGTGGACAAAGAGCACAAAGGGAAAAGAAAGTCTAGCTCGATTTCCCATCACGTCGCCCTTGCATGTTGACCATATCCATAACTTGTACAAGAAACAAGGTTCTCACGTTTTACATGCAATGTATTATGTATATATATATATATATTTATATTTATATTTATACATATTAAATGTCGAGTTTTTTTTTTAATTTTTGGTTTTTTTTCTAGAAGCTTATTATTATTATTATCATGGTGTTCTTATTTAGAAGATTATATTAGTTTGTAATGTCGAATTTAAACAAATTAATACCGGTATTTGACGGTTAAATATTGCACATTAAACAAAGTTTTTAATGTGTATTTTTTTAGAATAAAAAGATAATCTTTTTTTATTGTATATATTCATACAACCTAATATTGTTCAGATATATGATTTTATATTTAGCTTTTGTCTGAGATTGGGTACTTATATATAAAGATGACAATTTGAGTCTGAAGATAAGATATTAGAGATTGCGTTTTATTGGATGAATTTTGATAATTTTTTAGCAAATAATATTTTTTATATAAAAGAGAATTCTCCGGTTCTTGGAGATTCATACAGGGGCCTGACAATGTCATTGATTTTGCTGCCGTAAAATACTTAAGAATCTAGATTACAGCTGGGTTTGCGAGGAGAAGGATCTCTTTGTCTTGAAGCTGAAAATATATTTTATAGAGAAAAATAGTAAAACCATGCAAATGCCCCCTTTACCTCCATCTTTTGACTGCCACGTAGTTATTCCTGTCTCTGATTAGACCATGACAATTCTGATTTGTTCACTTCGTCGTGAGTTCTGACTCGGCACAAACCTGGAAAGAAGAAAGAAGACGATGGGGTTATTATATTATTGGATTGATTCATGTGTCCTTGGGATTTGGATTAATTTAAATTAATATTTTTTATTAAGACAATAATATTTTATTTTACTATTTACCTGCTGAGTTAGATCAATATTTTATTTAATTCAATTTGAAATCAAATCAGTCTAGAAAATTATCCACTTCATTTATTAGGAGATCAATTCAGGCTTTTTTTTATTTTTTTAAAATATTTTTTAAAAAAAATCAGCCAATTAATTCACTTAGGTTGGACTGGCCTGATGTAGATTTTTAATTTAAATCAAGACACCGGGTGGACCACTCCAATCCGCATTTTACAACAATACCAGACAATAGCTGTAACCGTGTGCATTACCATTCTACTTTCTAGATCTGCCACGTGGTGCTTCATGGAGCCGGAGCTCGTTGCTGGCTACGGAGCTGCATGCGGCTTAGCTCATAGCAAATGACACTTGGGTCTAGGAGATCTACTCGGTTCTTGTATTGAGATAGAATTCTGTTACATCCAACTGTACTGTGATGCATTCCGTCAAGGGGGTCCTGCTCAATGTGGGCCATGATGATCGCGTCCGGTTGTGATATGATTATATGAAATCAAACCGTGACGGTCGTACGGAGCGGTGCAGTTGGGATTTTTTTGCCCGTCGAAGTACGGTGCATCATGGTCCAAGGATACGTGGAAGTAAACTTTAAATAATATAATTTGTGATTAGAAACTTATTTGAAAAGTTTTTTTATCATATATTAAAAAAATTAATTTGAAGTATTTAAACTATTTTTTTATCTCAAATTATAAAAATTCAAGTTTTTTTCTGGTAAATATTATATATATATATATTGAAGCTTTCAATCCTGCATTAAAAAAATAAAAATAAAATTAATATTTTTAACTTTAATACACTTGGATAACTAACAAATAAAGTATCCTAAATCACCCGTGAGATGAAGTTTAATAACTAGGTATTTAATGGTTGTAAGATTTATTATTAGAGTGTAAGATATTTTATATAGTGATTAAAATAAATTTATAATTATCAAATTATATTATAAAAAATTAAAAAAAAAAGTTAATAAAAAGAGATTGATTGAAGTAATGACCTGAATTGTTAGCTTATCAAGTATTTATATTGACCTTAAAGCATGGAATTTGGACTAGGAGTGATTTTTAATAATCCTTCTTATTTTATTGTCTAGAAAAAAGATAAGAAAAAGATATGTAAAGAGTACAAATATAACTTTATAATAATTGAGGGAGCATTTTCTTGGTAGAGAAATTTCATATTCTAATTATATAACTTGTCTTAACTATATGAATCAATATAATACTTCATATAGATTACGATTGATTAAGTTGGTATAGTGCTTATATATATCATGACGAGATGCACAAATAATTAAGATATTTACAAAAATACATCATGTAAGTATTAACGAGGAGCATGTGATTTGATATATGAGTATAACATAATGAATCAATATTTCTGGGTCTCAACTAGGGTTCTCCATTTGGATATATGCAATATACTTAACAGATTCAATATCACATAAACAATAAAAGTTTTTCTACAATTAATACATGTTAATAAACTTCATCTTTATAATATATTTATTTTGTAATTCAACATTAAAGTTTTTATTAATATTATATTGACTTATTGCTATGAGAGGATCAATACACCTCATCTTATCTTTATAATATTAAAACAAAAAGCAAAGTTCACACTATAATGTTCCCGTGATTAAAAGTCGGTCGTACTGGACTTGAAACTTTTAGAGAGTTTAATTTTTGATGATGTTGTGATAGATAATCAGGCCACTTAGATATAAACAAAAACTAGATATAGTCGTGCTATTAATGAGTTTGGATCATTTAGCAGATCTAGATAGATTTATGAGTCATGTTTATACATTTTATAATTAATTAAATATTATATTATTAAATTGTTTTTTTAGTTATTTTGCTTGTATATATATATTTTTATTGAGTTCAATTAGAATTTGTTAATTGGAGTTATTGCGGTTTGTTATATAGTTTTTTTAAGCAAGATAAAATTTTAAGTATAATTTTTATATAGAAGAAACTCCATCTAAATTTTGATAAATTTGTTAAAATTTTAATTATTTAAAATCATAAAGTAAATAAAATTTAAGATTAATAAATATTACAATTTTAAGAACTTTTTCCTACTTAAAACATGAAAATAACCCAAAATTAAATAATATTTAAAATTATTTGATCATTTTAACTACTATTCAATTATTTTATTAAATATCTAATTATTTTTCAAAACAGTTTTATTAAAGATGTCATGTTTTGAATCACGACAGCTAATATTATAGATAACAATTATAATATATATTAAATGTCATGATTCTAAACTGTAAAACTATAAATGTATTATATTTTAAAACTATTATATTTTTATGCTATGCTATTTTATTAAAATTTCTCATCTTATGTTGTTTCATCATAAATTTATATCTTGTGTGATAAATATCCAATTTATCCTTAATTAACCCATCGATAACAGTATAGCATGTCAAGATTCTATGGTGGCGTGATGTTCAACTTTCGTAGGTGGTTCCTCCGGATGCCTTGTTACTCGTGCTCCAATGAAAAAAAAAAAGAGAGAGATAATAATGGAAAAGCGCCTTTGTTGAGAAATGAGCGTGGCTGAATCGTGCGATAGTGATTAGTGAAATCAATGCATATCACATCAATTCAGGAATTCAGCAACTACTAAAATCATTCCTTGAGCGACATTAGTGCACGAATGTTTCATTGAAGATCATTCTCTTCTGCATGCTTTTGGCCTCGGCTACTTCATAAAAAAATAAAAATTCAAATACCTAACTTTATTTATACCTTTTTTGTTTTTATATTTTAAAACTATTTTTTAAAAAAATTAATTTTAAAAATTTAAAAATATTTTAATGTGCTAATATTAAAAATAAATTTTAAAAAATAAAAAAATATTTTAATATATTTTTTAAATAAAAAATAACTGTTATTACAATAAAAAAACTTTAATTGTTAACGTATTAGAATTTTTTTATATAAAAAATAGTCTTGGGCTTTGATTAAAAAAAAATTATGATTAGCTTTATATAATATTTATTTATAAGATTTTATACTACCCCAGATATGTACAAAAGATACATTTATATTTATAATGATTATAGTATATGTGCAATTATGTTTACATTCAAAATAACACACGCGAGAAAAAAATATTTTTTTCTTCTAATAGAAAACTTTGTAAGAAAGCAACTGATTTTTGCTTACTTACATGATATCTATTATATATATAAAAAATTCAAATCTTATTATAATTGATAAAATAATTATAATTAAAATTAATTAAATGAACTAACGGTGTTAAGTGAGAGCTACATGTGTGGCTTTGTTAATATGAAAATTTTATTCTAGAGTTTAATGGATATAATATTGATAATACAAAAAAAATATTAAAATTTGATTGAACTGCTAATTCAAATCTTACCTTAAACTATCATGATGAGCCACCACCTAACTAAGTTATTTGGACCTAGTTAGACCACAATCTAATCAAGTTACTCTCCTCTTTCTCTCTTCTTTTTCTGTTTTTTTCTCTCTCTTGGTTAGACCAACCAAGCTTCATGAAACTTGGTTCAATAAAATCCCAACTGAGCTCAAGCTTTATTCTAATAGATATAGCTCACCTCGAGTCACTATTTATTATTATCCATAAATATTACTTTTTACTACTTGTAAGTCTCTAAATATTTTTGTAGATATTTTCATGTTTTTTCAACTATACATTCCATATTTAAAAAAGAAAAGTTGATTTTCTTTTTCTTAACAACACAAAACCTAAATTTCAATCCACTCTCTAAAGTTCTAAATTCATTTAAGTATAGGAAAGTTAATTTATAAGTCATATCCATATTTAAGCTTAAAATTATCCACATTCATTAAAGATTTTTTAAAATTTTATCTAAGCTTCATCCAACACACTTATGTGTGTGATAAAAGATTATTTTATAAGAGGATTTTCGTAATCATTATTATCTAATTAATATCTATAATCAAGTCTTTAAATGTCGCTTTTGTTTTGTTTTTTTGTAATTTTTTGTAAATCCATCCAGATTGGGAGAGATAAAAAAATTGACATAATTGTCTGCAAGAATATCATCTAAAAACATGGCTTGGAGTAATATGAAGAATAAAAACTATTTTCTATAAATAAACATGCTATTAGGTTTTTCCAATTTCGTAATTCTCACCCCCACATTACCTCCTTACCTTCTTCCACATCGCCTTGATTTCATTCACAAAGATTGAGATTTGTATTTTTTGTTGCTGGTATCCATTAATTAGAATCTTTACATTGTTTAACAAGGAAAAGAAATCTTCATTTTTTTTTTAAATAAAAACTCATGTTTGAAATCTTTAAAAATCTAAAAATAAATAAATTATTGATGTAAATTAAAGAGCTCCGAGAACAAGTTCGGAACCACGTTTCTTAAAAATTTATTTTTTTTATGTTTTTAGATTATTTTAATGTATATATTTTTTAAAAATAACTAATATAATACCCGCAAACACTGTGATATTACCTCGTATAACCTCTTAAAAGTCAAGAGTTAGTGATTTTCTTCTGAAATCATGCAAAACAATAAACTTGGTGACATTAATTTGGGGTTTCTTGAGACCCTAGACGAGGACATTTCCTCGTTTGTTCAAGCTTCCAAATCTATATCACCTACCTATATCTCTTCTTCAGTCAGTCCAAACCACCCTACTCCCTTCCCATCCAACGATCCTGATTGCGATTTCCATTTTCACCAACGGATCTGATTTGACTTCCCAACCTTATCTTCCCCAAGCCAAAGACCATCTCCTAAGCCGAGCCAAGCTTGCCGCGCATCCATGGACAAACAACCGGGCCCCACAGGCACTGTCCACAGGTTTTAACCACTCTAGGCTAGAAAACAACAACAGTTTAACCGCAGTTAAAACATGAATTAAAAAACAGTCAAAACCAAGCTTCCTAATAAATAACCCTCTTCCTCTCTCTGTCTCTGGCGCTCACTCCTTTCAAGTTTCTCTCTCGAGCCTCACGTCTCTCTCTCTCTCTCTCTCTCTCTCTTCAAAAACTAAACTCCAAAGGAAAACAAATTTGGTACCTACCTCGACTAGAGTGACTTGCCACGTGCAAACAATGACTCTCTTCTCCGGAAAGCAGGTAGTCCCGGTGGACTACGAGTCGGAAGTCTCACAACGGCTTCTAGAAGCATCACTCTCCGGAGATCTGAAATCGGCCTTGGAGTGCATCGCCGATCCGTTTATTGACGTGAATTACATTGGAGCTGTTTGTTTGAAGAGCAGAAAGAGTGAGGTTGTTTTAAATGACGAGTCAGCCAGTGAAGTCTCTTTTGATTATCAAGAGTTAAAGACTGATGTTACTGCGTTGTTTCTCGCTGTTCATGCTGGAAATGTTGCTCTCGTCAAGAAATTGCTGGTAATGTCAGAGCTCGTGTTTGCGTCTGATGTTGTTTTTAGTGTGTTTTGCTCGCGTTTTTGTGTTTGTCTAAATTTCAGTGAGTTAACATAGAAATGAGTTTTACAAGCCTAGATTTTGAACGATTATTCTTTTTCCCTTCTTTTTTTTACCAAAACTGAAATTTTTGAATTTTCAATTTTGAATCCCTCTGATACGGAAAGCGGTGTTTTTTCAAAAAATTAAAATGAAAAGTACATAAATAGGTATTTTTTGTATTTTTATTCTTTAAAACAAAAACCAAACTTAGCTATTCTGGAAATTTTGCGGGTTTTTTTGGTTGCTAGTGATGAAGCATTTGATTTTTTAGATTAACCCGCTTAAGCTTAGTTAGTTTATACTGTGATTTTCTCGAACTTATGGTCTTTTTTTGGCTGCCTGTCACTTTCGAACTTAATAAAGTTGCTATGGTTTTGGTTTCTGCGGGTATTGTCTTTGAAATTAAAGCTGTTTATATGTTTTTTTAAGGATTCATTGTCTTCATGCCGACCCCCCATAATTATAAATTTAATTGATTAAATTCGAACACGGAAGCTCTTTTTTTCCTTGTTTACTTTTTGTTTCCAAACACTGGATATGAATCAGATTCGCAATCTTTTGCAGTGGCTTTGCTTTGCTTTGTTTTTTCTTTTATGGAAAAATTTTCAGAAGTTGATTTTCATTTAATTAATTTCATTATGTTTTCTTCTTAAGAAAATTGTTAACTCGTTTACAGAATTGCACGAACCCTCTACATTGTCCAAACTGTTAGTTTTCAGTTTAAATGTCTAATTATTACCAGTATAATAATACATAAGCAACTATTAATAAATCTTAATTATACTTGGAAAAAATCTGTTAATTTGGTTAATCAATGCATCAAGATTTGCTGTTTACGTTCAAGAATGTGTTTATAATTGGTTGTTGTAGGAATTTTAACTACCGACCTATCTTTCTGAATTTGATAGAAGTAAAAACAAATATTATGTCCTAGATATTAGTGCACAAACAGAATGCCCTTTGGCATTTTCCTGATTTTTGTCCTTAGACTGCTATGCTTATTTATTCGTAGCAGATGCCATCAAATCCAGTTTGGTGTGGATCTAAATGACTGTCTAAAATTACAATGATCACTGGAATCTTTGTTTTGTGAAGTTGGGAATTTATACCCATGGCCTACTGTTTGTTCATATTCATATCCATCAATAATTGCCATATCCTCTGCACATACTATTCATTATTTTGTACTGTTCTGTTCACTGGAGAAATTATATTTTTAAGTATACAATCAAGAAGCGAAGCCATACCCTGGTAACATAAACCTTTTTACCTAACAGGCATTGGATCAGGGAGGGCCATGATGAGTTGTCTCTTACGATTGGTTGGAGAGTAAAGTACATTAGAGTATATTAATGAGTTTTTTATTACAGTTCCATGTCGATCACATCAGTACTGTTCCCTGTGTTTTTCTGTCCTTTACCGTGTCCTCCTGTACTCCGTGAAAAAAATGAAACCTATTAGACTGCTACTAGTTTTGTCTTCTTGTTAAATTGATCAATATTTTTATGAAAACAAAGCAACAGAAACTTGGATTTAGAATGATGCCAGTCTTTCAATGATCTTTGTTGAAGTACTGAAAGGTTGGATTTTCCAATTGGCAGAGTGTTGGAGCTGATGTCAACCAGAAACTCTTCAGAGGTTTTCCAATTACAGCAGCAGTGAGGGAGGGCCACCGAGAGATTCTGGAGATCTTGCTTAAAGCCGGGGCATCTCAGCCGGCTTGTGAGGAGGCTTTGCTTGAAGCGGGATTCCATGGGCGAGCTAGGCTTGCAGAACTGCTCATGGGTTCTGATTTGATTCGGCCCCGTGTTGCTGTGCATGTTCTTGTCACAGCATGCTGCAGGGGGTTTGCAGATGTGGTGGGCACTCTACTGGAGGTAAACCATTTAGTTGGTGATTCATGTCTGCTGTATAACTACATATTTAAGCTTCAATCAAAGTTACTCTTGCAGCGAAATGTAAATGGCTGTTATTAAACCTGATTTGCGTCAGTTTTTGAAGCTGTTGAACGGGTCTTTTTGCTCTTCACTCCTTTGAGTTTTGGTTTGACAAAGTATGGCTGCTTTCTTTGTCGTGAACTGTTTTTTTACTTGTTCTCGGTGTGGTCTTATGAAAGTGGGATAGTTGATACTAGAGAGATCAGCCCTGGCCTGCCTGATGTGTTGACCCATTAACTTGGAGTCTATCTCGAGTTGCGTTTGCTTTCGAACTGGGTTAGGACACTTGGACAAACTCGAGTGAGATTCAATAAAAATTTGAAACAAAGTTTTTTTTTTTTAAAAAAAAATTTTGGTGTTCAAATCATGTCTTTTCATAAAAAAACCAAACTAACATGGTTTTTCTTCTTCTTCTTTTTTTTTTTTTTTTAAAAAAACCCATAACAACGTTGTTGGGCTATAGAGCGGGTAAATCTGGCCACCATGTGAATAAGCATTGGGCCGGGTTAAATTTTGGGTTCAGTTTGATAATTATGGTTGATGCCAAAGGTTTTTTTGCTTGATTTACCACTCTTTCGGCCTTTTGACCTTTTCCCTAAAAACATTCACCAAATCCCTGAATTTTCCAAAACCCCACGGGTTTTTAAAAAATACAATTGGTTAAACTTTCTGGGCCCACAGTGTAGTCAGCTTTGTGTTAAATGAGTTAATTGCTTTTTATGTGTTCAACAAATCTCGTGGAACATCTGGTTGATCTGATTAATCACAGTTGTCTTCTAGTTAATTGCAGGGGGTTTTTCCGTGTGATTGACATTGTTCATTCTTGTGTAATGACAGTGTGGTGTTGATGTTGATGAAACGGATAGATTGATGCTGTTGTCATCTAAGCCTTCTCTGCATGCAAATGTTGACTGTAATGCAATTGTTGCTGCTGTAGTTAGTCGGCAGGTTGCAGTTGTCCATTTGCTTCTCAAGGTAACCTTCTCATCTATTACTTTCGGTTTGAGTCTTAAAAGAATCAGCATGATCCATAAAAGGTTCAAGTTTGGGGGGTTCTATTCTTCTCTGTCAATTTTTTACCTTTCTATCAAAATTAAGGCTAGGTGAAATTATCCTTCAATTATAAATGAAAAAATCTACATATTGGGACATTTCAAATAGGTTGGACCCCCTCCATGGGGTCGGTGTAACCACTGGTTCAGCTGGATATGCGACTTTGTATGACATCTCAAAATATAGGATCTAAAGCTGTAGCTTAAGTGAAAAACAATTGTACTGAAGATGATTGGACAATCAGTTTGAGATTGAATTGGACTGTGAAGTGGCGGCACATTTTTTGTCATTTCTAACTTGAAATTTTTCTTGCCGATCCTTTTATTATTATTTTTTAAAAAAGCTTATCTTGATTGTTATCAAAATGATTAAACAGGCCGGTGCAAAGACAGATTTCAAAGTTAGACTGGGAGCGTGGTCGTGGGATGCAACTACAGGAGAAGAGTTTCGAGTGGGTGCTGGACTTGCAGAGCCATATGCCATCACCTGGTGTGCGGTGGAGTATTTTGAAATCACTGGCACTATCTTGCGAATGCTCCTCCAGCATCTCTCTCCTGACACTCCTCACCATGGAAGAACTCTCCTCCACCATGCCATTCTCTGTGGAAATGCTGCCGCCGTCAATGTGCTCTTAAGCAGTGGAGCCAATGCAGAGGCCTCTGTTAAAACCCAGAAAACAGAGTTCCGACCAGTACATATGGCTGCCCGTTTAGGCTCATCTAAAACCCTCCAATGCCTCATTGACTCTGGCTGTGATATAAACTCGAGGACTGATTCTGGAGACACTGCTCTAATGATATGCGCCAAATACAAGCAAGAAGAGTGTCTGAGAATATTGGCTATGGCCGGTGCTGATTTTGGCTTAGTTAATACTGCTGGCCAATCTGCAACTTCACTCGCTGGTTCAAACCAGTGGTCTCTTGGTTTCCAGCAAATAATACTTGAAGTTATCAGGGCTGGAAAGATTCCCAGATCCAGCAGTGCTTCTGTTTTCTCTTCACTAATCTTTGTAGCTCAAGCTGGTGATATAGAAGCCTTGAAAGCACTCATCAAGTGGGGAGAAGTTGATATTGATTATCAGGATGATAATGGTTTCTCAGCAGTCATGTTTGCAGCTTTAAATGGTCACGTTGAAGTATTTCGACTGCTGGTCTATGCCGGGGCTGATGTAAAGCTTTGTAACAAAGCTGGCGAAACTGCAATCACCCTTTCTGAAATGAATCAGAATCACGATCTGTTTGAGAAGGTGATGCTTGAATTTGCTCTTCAAATGGGCAACCGCAATGCTGGAGGATTCTATGCATTGCACTGCGCAGCACGGCGTGGGGACGTGGATGCAGTCAAATTATTGATAAGTAAAGGTTATAATGTCAATGTCCCTGATGGGGATGGCTACACTCCTCTCATGTTGGCTGCCAGAGAGGGCCACGGGTCCATGTGCGAGCTCTTGATCTCACACGGGGCTCAATGTGAAATCAAGAACGCTAGAGGTGAAACAGCACTCTCGCTTGCAAGGAGATATGTTGGCACAAAAAATGAGGCAGAACGAGTAATACTAGACGAGCTTGCTTGCAAGCTGGTGTTAGGTGGTTCACAGGTACTGAAACACACCAAGAGAGGGAGTGGTGTTCCGCATGGAAAGGAGATAAAAATGATCGGAGAAGCTGGCGTTCTTAGATGGGGAAAATCAAGTAGGAGAAATGTAATATGCAGGGAAGCAGAAGCGGGGCCAAGCCCAACCTTTCGTAGGAATAGGCGGAGGAGGGGTGATGCTGATGTTCCTGGTCTGTTTCGGGTTTTGACTACTAAGAACAAGGAGGTGCACTTCGTATGTGATGGTGGGCTGGAGATGGCTGAGCTCTGGGTCAGGGGAATACAACTTATGTCAAGGAAGGCTATCTGCGGTTAAGTAGCACAAAGGGACATGGATGGGAGGGTCGTATCTAGGAAGAGCATGTATAGAATTTTAGAAGCACTTCATCCTGAAGGAGGCCGTCACATTTCGTGACAAAACTCCTGCTGCATGGAAAGGCCATCCATGGCTGAATTGAATTGCTGGATCTGGCTTAGTAATTAGATGTTTAGAAGATACTTCATCTTGAAGTAGGCTGTTGCTTTTCATGCTTTGGTTTTGATCTCAATAGCTGTAAATGTTTCTCTCCTTGTTGTTTTTTTTCGTTCAAATTAAAATCAGCAGCATTTCATCACCATGCAGTTTCAAGAGCAGCATTTTGATGTTGGTGGTTCAATTCAATGAAACCTGGCCCGGTACGCAACCACACTCGGGACGTGGGTTAGATAATAAAATAACTAAAAAAAACTGCAATAATATTGTTTTGAATATATATAAAAAAATTTATCTAGTTTTAAGAAGATTACAAGTTAACCCACCAGTTCATCTTGACACAGATCCGATCCAGCCTTTGGCTGGGAGACAAGTCAACCCGCCAGCCAAGTGTCAGAATTATGCTTTCACCTTAGCAACATAACTGTGGGGTAGACCTGGCCTGAGGGCAGACGAATATCCCTGGGGATAAGTTTTTCATGTGAGAGTTCGACACCTCAATTACCAATAAATCACCAAAAAAAGGGGGGGGGGGGGGGGGGGGGGAGGCAAGAGTAGATGCTCCTCCATGTTGGAGGCTAACATGCCTCCCTCATATTCTGTTTGACTGTTTCTGTTGCCACTGTGAATGATTCTCTTGCAGGGGATGTTGGTTTCATGGCGCTCGTGTTCTTCGTGCACGCTTATTTATTGCTTGGGTGGCGTGAACTTTTTATTTATTTTCTGTTGTTATTTAACCAATAGTTCACGCGTATTTGAATGAATGTTTTAAACCTTTTTTTATTATTAAAATTTAATTTGATATCAAAAATATATTTTAAAAAATAAAAAAATATTTTTCCAAAATAAATATTTAAAAAAACAACCCACCGTAACATCAAACACGCTTTTAATTATTTAGACTTCATTTGCTATTCGTTCAACCATAATTATTGAAAAANTATAATAAAAAAATAAAAATTAAAATTAAATTTTAAAAGATGAAATTAAATAATATATATATATCAATTAAAAATTTAATAGCTAAATTCAATATAATCAATAAATAATATAATATTTTTAAATATTTCACAACTTCTAGTTTTCCACCTAAATTTTCAAAAAAATACTTTTATAAAAATCAAGTTAAATTTTTATTTAATTGCAAAGTATTTTTTATTTATTACTTTTTTTAATAACAAACAAATATAAAAAAAAAATTTAAAATATAATTTTTTTAAAATCACTTTTTAAGAAACAAACATAATCTACATATATTTTTTCTATATTTAAAAAAAAAATTAAAATTTTTATATTTTATATTTTTTTATTTACTTCAAATTAATATATTTTTAATGTTTTTAAATCATTTTAACATACTAATATAAAAAATAATTTTAAAAAATTAAAAAATATTATTAACATATAATTTAAAATAAAAAATTATTTAAAAAATAATATCAACAATGCTCATTCTAAATAAACCCTAAATAGAGAGAGAACTCGTCATTCCGGGACAAATAAAGGCAGACAATTATTTCACCAGTCCCACCACGACACCCGTACGAACTTGTCATTATGTGCACTGTTCATAGGTTTAACGCTCAGTGAATTCTGTGACCTTCACCTACGTCCTTGAAAATCACGATGATAGACATCCGTGAGTTGGAAACGCATTGGATACCTATGCATGGTAATGTCTCTAGCTATCCACGAAAACATAGCATATAGCTTCATGCTAGCTATCATCAAATCAATAGCACGCATGTTTGAAACTTCTATTGAAACATTTTACTACGAAACTGATCAATGGAATTTGTAATTCAATATCAAGTGCAACTCTCTTTAAGTGATTAGAAGAGTTTAATTGTGCATCATGATATTCCAGCAATTAGCCAGTCTTAATTTCCTTTTCCTTTTTATTACACATGTCCTCTGCTGATTTGACAAACTTTTTCGTCGTCTCTTCAATCTGACAGAGGATCAAACATCAGAAAACATTCAAATCATTTCAAAACCTATACTTTCGAAAAAAGAATAAAATTGTTTTAACCCTAAACTCACCTCTTTCTCTAGTTTCTTGGCATCATCCTTGGGGAAGCTTGAACCTGCCTTTTTTACTGTATCCATTGCCTATAAAGCCATCCAACAGTGTGTTTAAATAACAGAATGCTGAAGCATATTTTATTGCACTGGAACATGAAATTCTACTTCTCTAATAACAGCACCTATACACAGCCGTACTTTAACACGCTTTGTTATACAGCCACTAGTTAGGAAGTCACTAATAAGACGCTATGAAAATTGTCCACTTATATTGTGAATCCCATCTTCAAACTGTAAATGAATTCCTGATTTGAAGGTCTGTACTCTTATCACATATAGGAATCATGAAACATCTAGAAAATAGTAGGGAATCTTTCAAGATTTTCCAAAACCTTAAAGATTCCAACTTCCATTATTATAGAACATTAGTTTTAGGAAAAATCATTGTATTCAGAATGCTTAACACGACTATGCAATCACAATGATAAATCTAATGTTAAAATATTTTAACTTCGATACCTTTTGGCGAGCCCTTCTTATACTTTGTCTACAATCTTCACAAGACTTTGCAACCACCTTACACATCGCCTAGAACAAATTTCCAGTGATGGGTTGTGGATCACATTGCATCATTGAAAAAAATAAATGAAGGAGACATTCAGTCATAAACAAACCTGGATATGCTCTTTGGTTAATCTGGTAAATGCAAAAGCATGGAAAAAAGTATATCAGTTAGCAGTCCAGGAAATCGTCAACATTTTATGCATTCGCCGTGTTTAACCAGTTTGGCAAGTATTTTTATGTCATCTTAAAAGAAAGATCTTGAAAATTTAACTCAACAATAATTGCCCTTGTGTCAGACCAATGCTTCATGTGAAACAAGTATTAATGTCAAGTAAACAAGAGCTTACGGTGGTATAGCTGCAATCAATCGATCACCATCCCTTTGAGGATTTAATCCCAATGGAGACGAAACAATGGCATTCTCTAGCTGCTTGAGGGTCTGCAAAATACATAATGGGTATGATTCTCAAGGGTAAGATAGCTTTAACACTACACTAGTAAAACACAGTTAAAGAAAGGAAGAGAAAAATGCATCACAGACTTGATTTTTATAAAGTTTATAACAGGAGACCAACTTGTTTCAACAGTAGTGTCATTCAAAGTTCATTTAAGCTGTGCACTGAATGCAAACATTTGAATAGATGCACAAAAGTTATCACCTTGAAAGCCACACTATTTAAATAGGAAAACTAGCACCATTGAAACACCGCAGAGCTATTGGGTAGTATAAACAAAATGAATGGACCAAAAAGATCAAGTACCATAAAAAATAAAATCAAAACTTTACGGATAGTATTATAAGATCATTACATTTGGATCATATGGATTAACGGATAAGGTTTTAGCATCCATGACTGAAACAACAGCTAATCGATTTAAAGGCAGCTTCACACCATCGGTTTCGACAATGATGTGATCAAGCATTCCTGCAAAGCATACAATTGATGAACATTTCAACAAATTAAAACCAGCTGTTACGAATAATCAAACTAAAGCAAACAGAGGGCCATGATAGGATACCTGCAGATGCCCTTCCAGTTCTTAATTTCTGGAGTTCTCGAGATAATGCAACCACAGCCGCATCCATCTGCGAATTAGCAGTTGCCTTAACAGTAGGCCCGATATCCACAAATTCAACTGTACCCCCAGCAGAGTCATCCTCTAAAATACATATAAGAAAAGAAATGATCTCTTAATTTGACATACATCGATAGCATTCAAATAAAGAAATTAGGGATACTGAACTACGACAAACACATAACGGGATCTTTAAATTAAAAGAAACCACACTCCACATAGCCAAGAAACTGTTCTCTATACTATATTTTCCATCCTTAAAAATCAAACCCAAAAACACCAACTTTCACAAGTGCAATGCGAGAAGTGCAAAGTGGATAGTCTGCCTCAAGTTAAGCAAAACCCAGAAATGAGCACAAGCCAATAATATCAGATCCCTCCGATTACCACAATTTCACAACATATTAGCCATCAATCAGAAATGGGTAAATCATGAAACAGAGAAAAAAAAAAAGAGGGACCATTACTTGATTTATTTTTTCCTTTAGCAAAGCCACGATGAGACTGTTTGAGGAAATCAAAGGGAGGCAAATTTGCTGATGGGAGTTCGTGGGAAACAGAGTTTGAGAGAAGATGGGGAGAGAAAAGGGTGGTGGTGTTAGAGAAAGTGCGTGCTTCCGTGAAACTAGTGGAGCTTCGAAGAAGAAAGAGAAAAGAGTTTCGAGAAGAGGTTGTGCGTCTTAGGTGCAGCAGAGCCATTTTCACTCTTTCTTCTCCGGGATCTTATGTCTTGGCTGTCCTCCTGTCTTCTCTCTACTTCTTTTCTTTGCTGGGGAGGGTTTAGGGTTTTGAGCAGTGTCTTTCAAAAAACCGGCTTCTATGTAATATTTGTCCTCTCCTATCAAATTTTTACACATTAAATTTAGATAATATAGATGTCAATGACTATAGGTTAAAAAATTTAATAAATAGATATTATAAATTGATTTTTTTTTAACTTGTTTAACCACTCAACTTATATAACTTAATATAAATAATCCTAGTCTTTAATATAAATAATATTTTTATTTTTCTTCTTTCACTCACATGTAATTTATTCATGTAACTTGCTTGGTTTTCAACCACAAAGATGAGGTAAATGGCTCTACTAAGTCCAATGAACCTTTGTTTTAAAGTCCACTGAGGACGAGAATTGAGCAACAACATTTTTCTTTTCTCCTGTGAAGCAACCCTCTCACCAACCTCTAGTTCTTAGTTGCAGGAATCATTCATTTTTAAATTCATTCTTCACTTTCAAAAAAAAAAATTAATTATTTCTTTTAAAATTTGATCTGAGAAAGTGATGGTATATTTTACAATTTCAATTTATGTTTGGTAATTAAAATACCATGAGATAAAAAAAAAATAAAACTTTCAATAATCTAGATTGAGGGAATGTTTGTTACAAATTTTCTTGTATTTATTTGTTACGATAAAAGTTGAACAATAAAAAATATTTTTTATTCAAAAAAAATTTAGATTGGTTTTTAATTTTTTTTTATTTTGAGCAGAAAATATTTTATACAAGTTGTGAAAAATTTAAAAATATTATATTATTTGATGATTATATCAAATTTGATCCTTAAATTTTTAATTGTTTTATATATATTTTTTTGATTTTTATTCNATTTGATTTAATTTAATTTTTATATCAACTTTGGTTCTTTTTTATGATTGTTATTTTCTTTTATTTTCTTAATTGAATTTTTTTAACTATTAGAATTAGTCCTTATTTTTTTATTTTAATTTAAATAATTTATGAAATTGTATTTTTTTTAATTTTATCATCTTTCAACTTTTTTATTTGTTAGATTTGATTTTTATTATTTTTTATTTTATTTGAGATAGTTTATGAAATTAAAGTTTTTTTTAAAAAAATATTTTTATTTAACCTTTTAATTTGTAAGATTTGTTCTTTATTATTTTATTAAACCTGAAAAAATAAAAAAATAAAATATTAATAATTTATTTTCCAGCCTATTTTTCATAGCATAACTAAATAATAATAAAAAAAAATTAACTTATTTTTATTACACTACAACACATTGAAAAATAATTCACTTTTATGAAATATATTTTCCAAAAAAAATTACTTTTTAACAAAAAAAAACTATGAACTTTTATTTTTTTAGTTGGCCTAAAAGCCTAGAAACACTTTATAATATTTTTTTTAACTAGTCTTTCTTTGTGTCATATTGCATCTAATTATTTGATAACATGTTTAAGTGATTTTTGTTTTATTTTTTATTTAGAAATTATAATAGTTTTATATTTTTGATAGTATATGCATTTTAGGGGTTTTATTGGTTTTAATAATTGCAACCTAATATTGTTTTAGGATTGTTAGAGAATAAAAGAATTAACATATTCAAGTTGCTAATATTTTTAATATTTATAAAAAATTTAGCCCAATTTAATATACCCATCTTGCTCAACTCTAAAAAAAAGAAGAAAACTTAATGAAACTTAATGGATCACGTTTATATTTTATAAAATATTAAAAGTTGAGTTGTATATAATTATGAATTAAAACCCAACTCGCTAGATCCATGAATTTAAAAGTGAATTATAATTTATTTGAGGTATGTGTTCAATAATATTTTTTTAAAAATGTTTCAATAAACTTTAAGATACATAAATTTTTTTGAAGAAATGTTATTTTTTCCCCTGATTATTAGTAATAATTAGATAATTAGATTAGTAACTTGCATCACATTGCAAGTTTTTTTTTTTTTATGTGTTGAGGTAAACTACATTTTATACATGAAAATGAAGTTGAATGGTTTTTTTTTACTAAAAACCTATTTTTAATTTATTTTAATAAAAAAATATAGAAAAACACTACAAAAACCATAATAAACTTATCAATAACTTAAAAATACCATTTTAAAACCTAAAATTAACCCTAAACCAAAAATATTCTTGTGATTATATATGTTTTTTAGGTATTTAAGGTACACAATCCCCTGGTATCAACTTTTCTTCTTCAATGAAATTATTTAATATAAAAATCAACTGTTTTGGTGTTTAAATCCGCATTAACAATATTTTTTTTCTCTCCACATCGAATCTGACAGCGTTTTTCAAGCTAAAGACTAAAAATTAAAAAAATAAATTTTTTTACAAAAATTAAATTGAAGAAATATTAATATATCAAATATTTATATGTTTTTTGATATGGGGAAGACTAAAAAATAAAAAAATAAATTTTTATACAAAAATTAAATTGAAGAAATATTAATATATCAAATATTTATATGTTTTTTGATATGGGAAAGACTAAAAAATAAAAAAAATAAATTTTTATACAAAAATTAAATTGAAGAAATATTAATATATCAAATATTTATATGTTTTTTGATATAGGGATTAAATTAAACTTTTTGAGTGAAATTTAAAATCATTACCTAGTTGTAGTTGTGAAGCCTTTTCTACACTAGTTTTTTTTTTTTTTTTTATCCCTAGTCAACAAACTTATTGAATTACTGTTGAATTTAGCTTAGAAAAGATACAATTGCAAAAGAAAAAAAAACACTAAATTAAAAAAAATTAAACAATAATTTCACATTAAAATTTAAGATGGTAAACAGTGTAATTTGAAAATCTACACGTTTTAGTTTTCTACTAAATTGTTGTGCTCTCCCCATGCATTCCAACCAAGTAGCAACTAGCCCATTGTAGCCTCCTGGTCCAACCTAGTAGGTCTGGCCTGTATCTGACCGTCTCTTTCTCCCCTAAACCCTAAACCCTCAAAGACAGCCTTCTTTCTTTTTGATTTGGTTGATACTGAATTCCCTGCAATGGCCTTCTCCTCATCTTGCAGGAGATTTATCTCCAAATCATCTCTATCGTCCATCAAATCAGCCATCAGGTCATCCAACGTTCCTAAATCCCCCTCCATGCCCACCAGATCTGCTACTGCTCTCCCATCATCCAAACCACCAACCTCCCCTCAATTCTCCTTTTCCAGGTAAATTCGCGAATATTTCTGTAAACAAATTTATGTATTTATGGGAATGGATGTGTTTTGTTTTATTTTCCTTGTTTTGAATTTATTAATTCATTGATTTTGTGCGTGGAGGGCTCCATGTGAATTGGGATGCGTTCAGTCGCTGTTGCCACTACACAGCGCGGTGGCGGTGTCGAGGATGACATCATGCTTAAGCACTGCATCCAGGAGTTGCCGTGCGCTCTCTCAGGGTACACTCTGCTGCACTTCTCTCGGCCTCCAATACTAGCTTTTATTGTTTCTCTAGTGACTAGCAAGTATCTCTCTCTCTCTCTCTCTTTTTAATTTTTCCTGTCGAATTGGATTTGCTTCTTGCTTTTGAAAATGTTCATTTCTTCCTATGAATAGTGTACTGTTTGATCCAGTCCAATTTCTCTCTCTCTGTTTTTCTTTTTTAATTGAATTCCATTCCTCTCTGTGGAAATTGGGATAGAGACTGAAATTAACAAATGAAAATTGAAATTGCTGCAAAGGGATGTGATAGGCATTTTGGCAGTTTTCCGGGGTTGTGTAAAAGACTTGTCGAGTTAAAACTTACTAATTTAAATTTGATGAAGGTGTTAGAAATTAAAGAGTCCAGTGTTAAAACTAAGATATTTTTTTATCTAGATTGTGTCTTTGCATGAGCTTGCTGTGCTCATTTTTTGTACATGGAGCTGGAATTACACGTTGCTAAAACAAATTGAGGGTGTCGAGTGGGATGAGACTTGAGAGTGCTTTAATTGGGTTTAACGCAATCTGACTGGGATGTTTGGTTCCTGCAGGCACATAATTCAAAGAAATAAACTGGGGACCTGTTGCCTGCATCTTTGTCAAGTATGAAACCATGAGTGCTTTTTTAATCATCTTAAGAATATTTGGTTATATCAAAATGGAGGCCTTCTAGCATGTTAGTGAATTTAACATATGTCCATGCCAGAGCTGTTCTCCATTCTTGTTTGGATGATGTTAAACTGGCCCCAAAACATAACATGCCGGGCTTTCTCATGTCTTAGTGTAACTCAGGAGCATTCAATGCTCTGTATGACATGTTGTTACAATCCGCCTTTTGTTTTATTGGTAATTCTTTTTAGGGAATAGTTTGCCTGTATTCAGCTGAACTCTGTTTTAACTAACCAAAACCAGACTTTGATGATTTTGAGAACAATTTAGTCATTCATACAATGCACTGGTCAGAGGCCCTTTTTAGTGAGATTCACCTTTTTTGTGAGATCATTATGTTGATTCTGAAACTTATATCACAAAAAATTTGTTCAATTATGGGATATATGATAAGAGTAATATAAAGAGCGATTGACGGGCTAGCATGTTGTTGAAATGTGAAGCTAGTTGGACAGGTTCAAAGAGGCCATTTAGGCTATCATTGAGTCACTTTTCTTTTTCTTTAATAATGGACTTGAACTTTGTGCACATCAAGTAATGTATTTGTCAGTAATTTAGAATACCTTGGTAACATAACTGCTCCTTGTCCCAGATGGAGTTGATGGTACGTGAGACATGTTTGCTGTTATTGGAGGTGGGCACTGTCATCAACTATACAATCTATGACCTAAAACAATGTGGAACTTCTTTGGATGATGTTTCTCATTACAGTTATTAGATACTATTCGGTTATTCATTTATAGAAACTTATGAAAGGAAGTTCTATGATGACTAGGGATATTGTGGTTCGACGAATCACAAATTATTAAGAGTGCTCATAGGATCCTCACAGATGTTGATCTTGCAATGCAGAAAGAGTTGTCTTGTTAATTTATATTTGGAATGTTGTTATCTATATCTTGTTCTTTCGTTATAGAGTGCGCATTTCGTAGTTGTCTGTTATCTGATTCCTGTATTTGTGGTGTTTATTTCTTTAGAGCTTGGTCTGTCGGTTCCAAGGTGACCTGTTAAGAGAGATCACCATGACTGGAGGTTAACTTCACATGATTGGAGAAGCAAGTCTGCAGCTTTTCATTTTTGTGAGGAATTGTCTATTTATAAATGCTGCTTGAACCTGGTTTGATTCTTCGTAACGGAGAGGCTATTGCTCCCAAGATGTAAGAATTAAAAGAATTAAAAGCTCTTGTTTAATAATCTTAACCTATGCACGATTCATCAAAAGTTTTATTGCGATTTTATCCACTTTCTGTTCTTTGGTAAGCCTTGATCCAGAATCAACAGTCTGTTTGGAAATACATAGCAGGCTGCAGCATGGTCCTCATAGTCTATATGAATAAATTTATTTCGCTGTACTCTCCTACCTGACCACAATATATCACCATTGAATTCTTACAATGACTCCATGGATGACAAATTTTGGGTCTTCAATTGGAAATATTTATCTATTCTTGCCTTTTATAGTTAGGTGTCTCAATTATTATTTTTGTTGTTTAAATTATGTAAACAACAATTAAAAAACAGATATCAACAGTACAAAATATAATAACACGCAATATGCTCAAATATAATTTAGATCCTCATTCCAAGATGGAAAAAAGCTGCTATGTATATGATTAAAAGGTGAGCTGCTGCTGCTGCTGCTGCTTTATACAAGAGATGGGTTGCTTATTATCGATTTTTTCTTAATAAAGTCTTTATCTTTAATTGAGCCCTTGTACTACTTGTCTTTCCATACCATTAGTATGGTAGAGGTGTTTTTTGTCATTTTCTGCTCCCTTGACACGTGGAAATGCTGTCATCTTCCTTGAATGCTAGCTAGTGCCTTAACACAATGTCTGCCCCCTTCTCTACTCGCTAAAAAACTTGAAAGAAAAAACAATGTTATCACAAACAGCATTCTTCAAGACTTGTTCGTCTTCAACCTTAAATTTCCCGTAGCAAACGAGAGCTTCTTTTCTCATCTCTCTCTCTCTCTCTCTAGAGGTACATCTCAATGTACCTTAGATTAATGGCTGTCTCCATTTTTCCAGCATTTCACTAACGTGTATTTAGCCATCATTTTAAGAAAAGACACAACGACAACATTATTTTGTACTATGTCTAGGACCTTTCACTCGTCATTACATTAAGTTAGAGTTGAGATATGAAGATTATGCTAATAATATCTTACCTATAGCCTGTTTTCATCTACTGAAGTTCGGTTCCTAAAATCTTTGTGGGTCTGATTGGAATTGAGTTTCTTTTGGGGTTCTTATTTTCCTCACAAATCGCTGGAGGGTTTCTTAAAATTAGGAGCACGCACCCTTCAATTCTTCTGTGTTAGTAATGTATTGTATTTACTCTGGTTTTCATTGACACCAGACTCAACTTAGGAAACTCTTCTTTTGCCAAGCAGATTTTTGTAAGCACTTCTTTAGTTCCGTTTTAAATTTTTTCATCGAACATTGCTTTGTGATCGTGCTGCCAGCTTAAATTTAGTTGAAGCCAAAATTATGTCACCATTTGCTAGTTTCCCTTTGTCTTTGGTTACACAACCGTTTTCTCTTGATGTATAGAGAAATTGAGATTTTTCTCAGGAGCCAAGATGACAAAACTTGACATATTATTATGTGATTTGTTGGGCCAGGAACACCTTGTTGTTGTTCGGTCAAGAAAGTTGGGCCCAACTCCAAGGCCTATCAACTTTTGTCCAGATAGAAACTTGAGCCCAATTCTCAACTACTACTAAAAAAAAAAACACTTATTGTTCGGGCTAGCTACTGTAGCCTAAAGGAGAGAAGCTCAAAAGAGCACTGTGTTTGGGCTAGCTATAGTAGCCCAAGGAAGAGAAGCCCGAACAAAGTAGCCCAATCAAGTTCTTTGCCAGACGATGAGAGTACCGGCTTAATGTGTAAAGCTTACTTCAACCCTTAACACTAGTATCTTGACTCGACTTTTTATAGCATGAGTTACCGCGTGTCTAGCCGTTGGAACACACAACACGCTCTACAACTTGATACTGTTTCCCGTGGATCTTCTATAATTTGAAGAGCTTACATAATACTGTTTCCTGTGGAGTAAAGGAAATTGTTGCCGAAGAAGCAGATCTTACCTTTGTGGTTTAAGAAATAACCTGTCTTGTACTCTGGGAATTACCGGATCTCAAGAGATTTTATTATCTAAAATTGTGAAAAATTATTCGCGTATCACTGCGTATTTGACTCAGAGCTCCTGAGCTTCCATGAACGCCAAGCGGGGAGAAAGAACTTGAGAGAAAGCAGCTAAATCACTAAAAATCGTGGATTAAACTATGACCAGCACGAATGCTTTGTCTAAAGGAGGAATATCCAAACTTCACTAGTCATGCACTGTTACTGGCCAGGAGGTGGGAGTAAGGGGGAAACCAAACATGGCGTCATTGCATCCTCTATTATAAGCCTCGCCAAGTTCTTCCACCACCTCTATCTGCCATTTCATTAAACAAGACAAATTCACAAGTATACAATTTTATAAATAGGGATTTCATTGAAAATATTTTCATTCAAGAACTGAATTATATTTATTATAACATACAACAACTAAAAATTATAATCAAGGATTTATTTTTAAAAAATATAGTGATCGAACGAAGTTGATTATTGTCAAAAAATTCTCATGTGCAAATGACTCCTGTTGGTTTAATAATTCCAATTTATGAAATGATATAATAATGATAAAAATTCAGTTTGTAAAATACGTACCCTTTTCTTTTCAAGTATAGTATATGAATTGTTGGCAGATTAATTTAATGCATGTTTTTAATTGAGAAGTGGGATTTTTTTTCTCAAAAGTATTAAGAAGAGTTGCGTGTGAGAGGTGAGGATAATGGCAAGTTGTAAACAATATGATAAACTCAGACATCACAATCTTGATTGAAAAATGATGACCACAAATATAATACAATATGATCTTGCCACGTTCGATTCAATTAACGTGCCAATAGCAAGCTTGTTCAGTTGTCGGGACATCATTTTCACCCATTCAGAAACATGAACAGATTAATATTCTATTGGGTCGGATGATCTATGCTCTTTGTCCTGCTTGACTTTCTGGTAATTCACCCTCGGCAGAGATCCCTTGGGAGATTCCGAACTGCTGCACTATCTCATTCCGAGACTTCATAATCCATCCGAAGTTTAATTCCCATTCTCTTGGTAAGAAATTCTAACATGATTCAGGATCTCTCTCTTTATGTGAGTGTGATTGGAAATTCATGTCACAAGTCCGGCTGATTTCTTATTCTTCTCTTTTCATTGCAGGATTCCATGTTGCCATCGATCAGCTTGTAAAATGAAATTCCTCCTGACTTTTTGGAATAGTCCTATCGGTCCCAGGACAACTCATTTTTGGGGTCCTGTTTTCAACTGGAGCCTTCCTATTGCGGTATGCTCCTCCTTTCTGCAGTTCTATTTCTTGAATTTCAATTCTAGTGCTACTTAGTTATTGCTTCATCTATAGAGACATATATCTAGATGATGTCCCAGCAATTCAATAATTTTAAGAATGATAATATTTATTCTTGATATTTTGTTATTGATATTATAAGATATATAAGTTTTAAGAATAGAAAAAACAAACCTTTACATAAATGGTTTAGATAACATTTATAATCTCTACACCTTTTCGTCTTTAAAAAAATAAAAGACTACAGAGTTTTTTGTTTTTTTATGATATTAATAAAAAATAAATATATTTTATATATTAAGATGAAAATATATCAATGTTCCTGAAAAGACTTTCTATATATCTATAGATGCAGGGATATTATTATCTTTCTTATGAATAGTTCATACATATAACCTAAAGATAAAGTTATATAGTTCTAACATGGATCTCTAAGTCTAACTAGATTTGATGTGCAGCCAAACTTAAATGAAATGAATTTGACATTCTGTTAGATCCATAATAACTTGAGCTTAGCTCATGGTCAGAACTGAGTATATTGAGATCAGTTTATGGTCAAACCTAAGTAATTAGATCTAATATCTTGCTGGACCTATGATGATTTAAGCCCAATTTATGGCTGAACCCAAGTATATTGAGTTTGACAGGATGAAAGACCTACATTTGATTGTGCTAACATCTTATTTATAAATTTGGACCTTTTCAATTCTAGTGCTACTTATTTATTGCTTCACCTATGGAGACATATATCTAGATATTGTCCCAAAAATTCAATAATTTTAAGAACAATAATGTTTGTTCTTGATATTTTGTGATTGATATTCTAAGATATATAAGTTTTAAGAATAGGAAAAATAAACCTTTACCCAAGTGGTTTGGATGATATTTATAATCTTTGGACCTTGTTGTCTTTAAAAAAATAAAAGACTAGAGAGTCTTTTTTTTTATGGTATTAATAAAGAATAAATATATCTTATATATCATTAATAAGATGAAAAATATGACATGGTTCTTGAGAAGGCTTTTTATATATCTATAGATGCAGGGATATTATAATCTTTGTTATGAATAGTTCATACATATAACCTAAAGATAAAATTATATGGTTCTAACATGGATCTCTAAGTCCAACTAGATTTGATGTGCAGCCAAACCTAAAGGAAATGAATTTGGCATTTTATCAGATCCACAATGACATAAGCTCAGCTTATGTTCAGAATTGAGTATATTGGGATCAACTTATGGTCAAACCCAAGTAATTAGGTCTGACATCTTGCTAGACCCATGATGATTTAAGCCCAGCTTATAGCTAAACCCAGGTATATTGAGTTTGATAGGATGTCAAACCTACATTTGATTGTGCTAACATCTTATTTATAGATTTGAACTTCTTCAATTCCAGTGTTACTCATTTCTTGCTTCATCTATGGAGACATATATCTAGATGATGTCCCAAAAATTCAATAATTTTAAAAACAATAATGTTTGTTCTTGATATTTTATGATTGATATTCTGAGATATATAAGTTTTAAGAATAGGAAAAATAAATCTTTACCTGAGGCTTTAGATGATATTTATAATCTCTGGACCTTGTCATCTTTAAAAAAATAAAAGACTACAGAGTCTTTTTTTATGGTATTAATAAAGAATAAATATATCTTATATATCATTAATAAGATGAAAAATATGACAGGGTTCTTGAAAAGACTTTTTATATATCTATAGATGTAGGGATATTATTATCTTTGTTATGAATAGTTCATACATATAATCTAAAGATAAAATTATATGGTTCTAACATGGATCTCTAAGTCCAACTAGATTTGATGTGCAACCAAACCTAAAGGAAATGAATTTGGCATTCTATCAAATCCATAATGATTTCCAACTAGATTTGATGTGCAACCAAACCTAAAGGAAATGAATTTGGCATTCTATCAAATTCATAATGATTTGAGCTGAGCTCATGGTCAGAACTGAGTATATTGGGATCAACTTATGATCAAACCTAAGCAATTAGATCTGACATCTTGCTAGACCCATGATGATTTAAGCCTAGCTTATGGCTGAACCCAGGTATATTAAGTTTGACAGAATGTCAGACTTACATTTGATTATGCTAACATCTTATTTATAGATTTAAACTTTTTCAAAGCACGAGAATATTGAGTTAAAAATAATAACTCATCTTCTCTTTCTTTCTTGCTTCTTTAATTTTTTTTTAAAGAGTAGCATTTATAAAAAGGCAAAAACATCATGTCTTTTAAGGGAGATTTTAATTTTAAACCTGAAATTAGTGGTATTCACTAGGGATTTACGACTATTAGAAGTCACCCAAGATTTAAAATCAACGCTGTTATACCTTTTTCCACTAGAAGGGGGAGAAATAAAAGTCCTTAAGAGGTTTCAAACCTTAACGGACAAGAAAGGTTATTAAGGACACCTCTATATAAGACTAAAAACACTGTGTCTTTTGACCAAGTGTCTCTGGCCAATTCTAAGTAGCCAGGGAGTTACATGGTTTTGATATTGAAGGCTGGTGACCATTTTATCTAGGTCACCAGTAAGCCTATTTATAAATGATATTCTCTATTACTACAATATAAGCCTTGCTTAGCTCTATCCCAATAGATGGACTAACTTATGTGCTTTTAACAAGTTGATTAAAGCTTAGGGGAGGAACCCATGATTGAAGTGTCTAGGTATTGTTACACCTTGATCAATGGTGATGAATGAGGATTTTCTATCTTTTAGTTCTTTAATTTCTTTATGAGCCAAGAGGGCCTATTAAAGACACCTTCAATGGGAAGACCTTTAGGTCAAAGAAATAGAGAGAAAGATGGGTCATAGTGAGCACAAAGGCACAACTAGACCTCAGAACGGGTATAATGCAATAAAGAATTATATCAATTTCTAGAGAGCATCCTTTGTTGGGGTTAATGATAAGCCCTTTATTTATGAAAAGGAAAAGAGGATATGGAATATATTATGTGATCTCCATACTGAGTATAAGGTCAATTGCATGGCATAAAGGTTTTATGATGTTTCTAGTAATTTTAATATCACGTGTTATTTTTTTCTTGTGCTATTCATCTTCTGAATTTTTCTTCATGCAAGATCCTTGCTAAGGAAAACTCGATCTGAAGCTAATTAGTCCAAGTTATACATAATCCATAACATGACCATACCTTCACTCAATCGTGCTTGCTCCTCTCAAGACAACCTGTTTTTAATACATGGAAAAGGGTTAAAGGAACAATTCTTATGGAATTTAAGGAGACCTCAACAATTGTCCATATTTAGGAGATCCTAACGATTATCCCTTCTCTTAGGAGGTGCATCAAAAAGTGGTAGCGGGAAGTTGTTTTCTCATATCAAGGGCAGTCCTAGGGTGCCAACCCTAACTTTAGTTATTTTAGAGGCTACTTTATAATGGAAGAGAATAAAGGTCACAATTAACTTATATTTTAACATAGAGGTGATCCTTTATCAACTAATGCTTATGCTCTAACGAGCTCTATTAGCATTCTTCCTAGGTCCCCCAACTAGACACTTGAATCCACCAAGCTTGGGGATTTCTTTTCTAGGCTCAACTTAGATTGTACCTTTTTTTGCTTTCCCATACCAAATGAGGAAAATAGGGGAATAATAAAGACCATTCTATAAGGAAGGTCCATTTTTAGGCTTAGAGGACTGAAAGTGATGGACAACTTAGACACATTTCCTTTTGAAATGGGCACATTGATTGACTCTAGCTACTAATTCCATTTGGCCATCACTCAACATATAGCTTTCCTGGTATAATAAATCCTTAAGTTTTTTCATTATTCTAATGCATTAAGTAGTTTTTAAGGATGGAAATTATTTAGTCTTTTTTTTTATTGTTTAGACATTCATTATGTGTGCTTACTTGAAAATTTAATAAGCTAAGGAAAGGAGGGAAATAAAAGAAGCTATAGAATAGTATTGTACCAATAAAACAGGGGTGCAAAGGCTGAAGGATGAGAAAGCTACCTAAAATGCTAAGATGAAAGCCCTTAAACTTGTTTATGCTTAATTGTAAATTGAGCTCAAAGCATAAACCTTCATTTTAGAGTCCACTTAGAAGAAACTTAAAGAGGTGTATAATTAAATAAATTCTTTAAAGAAAGAGGTGGTTGAGCTCAAAGAGTCCAAGGAAGCCTTGAAAGGGAATTAAAAATAACTATAAAGAAGGCTAGATTCCTATGAAGAGCTCTATGTTGAGTTTGGAGAGTGTATTTATCTAACAGATGCAATATGAGAGACTCTTATTACTCATATCCAACCTGTATTTCTTCAACCTTTAAAAAGAAATACAAGTGGACTTCAGTGAAACCTTTCTTAATGGTCAGGCTCTTGATTTAAAGGACATCTACTTATTAGAGCCATCTTAGTAAAAGAAGAGGTGTAGTTTTTGACGGATATGCAATCTTTTTTTTTTAATTTGTAAAACAATATCTTAATTTTCAAGCCTTGAATTTTTCCATGAGGCCTTTAGATATTTGTTATTTGTTTTGAATTACTAAATTTTTAAAGTCTTTTAAATTGTTATATTTTCTAAGTCTTTTATAGGCTTTTTTAAGTAACTAGTATGAGCACAATACCCATACTAAAACAAATATTTTGTATGGATCTAATGCCTATACTTAGGAAATATTTTGTATAGATCTAATACTTATACTTAAAAAATATTTTGTATAAATCAAATGTTTATACTTAGAAAATAAGTTTTACAAGTCTAATACTTATACTTTGAAAATATTTTTGAAAGGAAATTACAAATGAGTTTTAGTTTTGTGAGGGTCATATACCTATACTTGAAACATATCCAATGTCTATGCTCATGAAAGATTTCCAATCACAAACTTTTTGGGTTCAATGACCATATTATATTGGTGAGGTTGGCGATGGATTTGTCTAGCTTTAGTCATGTAATATTGTTGTTGCTTAGGATAGAGAGGAATTCTCAGTAGTAGGTACATTTTTTAGTCCTCTAGTCTAACTAGCCATGATATGGACTTGTATCTTTAAGTGGGGACAACACTGGAGGTTATAGGGATTACTGCCATTAGTGAGACCACATACCAATCCTTTTAGATAAATATAGGAAAAAAAGATGAGACTTTCATGTATGAAATTATATATTTTTATTCACAATGATACAAGTTTAAGTGGCCTGACTGTTAGGCGTGAAGGGTATTCTTTTCTTTCATATCTTGTAAATGATAAGTATTCACCTTAATTACTCTTGTGACTCTGAAAGGACCATCTTATTTTGGGGCCAACTTGCCTCTACTTTCTGTATTTCTTATATACTTGAATCTTCTATTCTTGATTTTAGCATTGTGATACCAGATAGTTTTGAGATTGTAAGTTTTATTTTTAATTGCAATAATCATGCGATATTATTTTAAGTTGAAATTGGTCCTAAAACCTTGTTCATTGCCTTCTAAGGTATAATGAGCCACCCGATGACTTAGACACCCAATCTCAATGGGGATCATGACTTCAGTCCTTTATGTGAGGAGAAAAGGAGTTTTATTAGTGGATATCTTCTAAGTTATTCTGTAATCTATAAGATTTTATTCATAAGCTCGACCTATTCTAATTGACTTCTTTATCTTTTTTCTTAAGTCCATTAACCAAGACTTTATTAGTTAATTCAGCTTGACCATTGATTTGAGGATATGATATAAAAAAGAAACAAAGATCAATATAAAGTATTTGATAATGATTTCTCATTTTGTGGTTTTCAAACCATGTTTCATTATTTGTAATCAAGATTTTGGGGAGCCTAAATCAGCATATGATAAGAATAGAAGTACTTTGTCGGTGGTTATCTTTACTAAGGCCTTTGATTCATCTCATTTAATAAAATAATCAACAGCTACTAGGACAAATTATTTTTTATTTGTGGCCTTCCTTCCTCCATTATAAAAAAGGCCATAGGGAGGTTATGATGGTCATTTTTGTAAATAGTTGATAGAAGATTGAGGCAAACCTTTGACAATGATTACATTTCTTACTTAAATCCATGGTATTATGAAGTATAATTAGCCAATAAAAACCTAGTCGTGTGACCTAAGCAGTGAGGTCTTTAGAGCCTATATGTAAACCTTATAGACCATCATGTATCTTTTTCAAAACATAAGTGCTTTGTTATTATAGGGATAAACATTTTAGTAGTGGAGTTGAGATATATCTTCGATATAAAATGTTGTTAGTTATGCAAAACCTCACTCCTCGTTCAGTCAGATGACTAACTTTGTTTTTGTTTGAGGGTAACTCATCAATAAGCAAATAATGTATAATTGAGGTCCTCCAATCTTCTTTAATGTTAATGGGAAAAGCCATTAACTCTTCTTCACCCATATTTGGTTTCTTTAGAAGTTCAACCCAGACATTTATAGGGAAGTCAACAGGTTTTGAACTTGCTAACTTAGATATGAAGTGACACGACTAAAAGATTGATGTCTTCTCCCAAGTGCAGGAGTGTTGAAGTAATAAATAATCCGGGAAGACCGAGGTCGAATCACAGGGAGGTTAATTGTACAAATTATAAATAACAACAATAATAATAGTAGCAATAATAATACTAATAATACTACTACTAGTAGTAATAATAATAATAATAACAATAATAAAGAAAAAGAAGAAGAAGAAAAGTTGATTAGAACTTTGAGATGAAAAATTAATGTAAAGATTAAATAATGATAACAAATAATGTCAAGGTTAGAGGATCCACTAATGGTATGTTAAACAAGTATAGTACAAACTTTTATTATTTAATTGGAAGGCACACACAAAGGAGGTTCCAATTAGATTATAGATTGTTAACATAATTACATTAGTCATCTTATTCAATTAATGCTAATACTTATAAATGTCATCAAGCATTCATGATTATAACTTATGTTAACAACAAATCAAGTTTTTTTCATAGCTCATGTGTCGGTTATACCATACAATATGAGATATGAAAGTGCCAAGCATTTGTTGTACCATGTGTTATACAACATAAATCAAGATTAGTCATTTAACAAGCAAAGTGTTAAAGAGTGAACAAGATAACAAATATAAAACATGTTAGTATCAAACATTAAAGTCCATATTAAGTTTATACTATACTTATTCTTACACCATTAGTGTAACCTTTTCACTTTGACATAATAAACTTAGCTAGACATAATGAAAGAAAGAAAAATAAATAAACAAAATAAGAACATAAATAAGATAAAATTTAACTAAGTAAAGGAAAGGAAATGAAAGGCATAAACTTGATATTAATGAAAGCAAACCATAAACATTACAAAAAATACAAAGAGAGAAAGCAAGAGCATGATCTTGATCTAGAAACCAAGATGCCTAAATACATGGCAAATGCCTCCTTTTATAGGCCAAAATTAGAAACTATTGATTTGATGACTAATTGATGAGTAGGTGGCCAACTTTTGACTTGGTGACAATCTTTATCTTCTTTTGTCTGCCTAAAACGTCAAAATTGGAATCACTTAAAAGCATGAAAGTTGTAGGAAATTGTCTTAGCTTTCTTGTGTAAAAACTTTATATCATTTTAACTTCTAGAACTCCAGATATGGCCAAAATACAGAATATTGCTCGGGTTGGAGGATAGATTTAGACTTCTTTGTTGTTGCTCTAATTTGAACTTGAAAATGACTTTTTTAAGTCTTGGGCTCCATATGAAAGTAATAGGCCTATATCTTACCTTTCCATCCATATAAAGTAAACCTAAATTTGAGATCTACAGCTCTAGATATGATCTAATTACTGAACAGTGTTCCGATTTGGATTGCACCGACATCTCTTTTCTAAGTTTGACCATCTCTTTGTCCTTTCAATTTCAATTCTTAAATTCATCAATCAATCCTTTCATTTATGTGATAGGCCTGTATTTAAAATGAACGTTTACCATAATTAAAGGTATCTTATATTATTAGATATATTATTATAAAACATGCTTTAGTTAAGGAGTTATTGATACTTCAAGTGCAAAATGATGATATAAAACCTTGATAAAAATATATTTTTAAGTATCAATTATGAAGTCTACCTAATGATTGTCTTCTCTTAGAATAAGGGTGATTGACATACTTTTATCTCTAACTTTCATATAGGGCTAACGTTTCTGAAAATATCATTGCATAGTTGGTATCTAGCTCCATACATTTCTTAGCATTGACCAACCACCAATTGTGAGTCATTATAAACTCAAAGTAAGAATGCATTCAAGGCATTTGCAAGGCATGATCTTGTTAGAAAAGCTTTATACTTTGATATATTATTCATAATTAAGAACTCAAAACAAACTCTATATTTAATTACTTGTTCTTTAGGACTATTCTACCTTTACTCTATATTCAATTACTTGTTCTTTAGGATTGATAAGCACTATTCCACCTTCACTCTTATTGATATTGAAAGAGCCATTAACATATATTTTCCAAGTAGGTATCATTGGATGTATTCTACCTGGGCTTTTAGTTCAATAAAAAAAATTAAAGATGGAGAATCAAATATCTATATGGGACCTTTAACAAAATATTCAATGATAAAGTTTTCCAAGGCTTGACCATTTATAGTTGGTTGGGGTATGTATTGAAAGTCAAACTCTTTTAATTTAATAGCTTATGTAACTAGATGCTCAGATAAATCTGGCTTATAGAGGATCTGTTGCAAAGGTTGATATGTTAAAGCAATGACTTGATGAGCTTAGACATATGGTTTCAAATTTCAAAAGGCGTTTACCAAAGCAAAGGCTACTTTATCCATTTTCCAGATATATTGTTTCAACATAATAAAGAGTGTGAAAAAATTAGTAAAAGGATATTGTATTTATTCATCCTATTTTACCATAATAGAGCTTAGAGTTGAATCTACCACCTTTAGATAAAGAAAAAGGTTTTCATTTTCCTTTGATTAAAAAAAGATCTTAAGAGATGAAATATGAATTTCTGGCTCTTTAAAAGCCTTTTAGCAATCTAAAGTCCACTTTAGTCATGTTTCTCAAGGCCTTGAAGAATAGTAGGGTGTGCTCCCTTATACAAGCTATAAATCGATTGAGAGCAGTCAATGTTTCTATAAGACATTAAACTTCATTCCCTTACTGAAAATGAGTAATGCTTAATATGACTTGAATGTTTTTTAGGTTAGGCTTAATTCTCTTGTTGCTTACTAGAAAACCCATAAACTTACCTTTTTTTTTTATTTATGACAAAGACACACTTAGAAGGGTTGGGTTTTCATCTATTGATGGCTCAACTCATAGAAGGCTTTTTATAGATCCAAAAGGTGTTACTTAAAGGTCATGCTCTTTATAATTCTCTCAAGTTGATTCTTAAATATTTTATTCACCATCTGCTAGTAAGTAGCTTTGTCATTCTTAAAACCAGAAGGCATGACTCTATAACAAAATGTTCCTCATCAATTATGAAAGCTATTTTTTCATCATTGTCATCTAGGTGCATGAGGATCTGATGATATCTATAATTAGCATCCAAAAAATTAAAGTACTTAAAACCTATGATAAAGTCAACTACAAGATCAATCTTAGAGAGATGATAATTATCTTTTGGACAAGTTTTATTTAAATATATGAAGTCCACGCACATTCGCTGCTTACCATTGCTATTACTAACCATCACCATATTCACTAACCAAACATGGTACATCACTTTTCTAATTAAAGAAACAGACAAGAGTTTATCCATATTTTGTATTATTGTTTTCTATCTTTCACCTATAAAATTTTTCTTCTTTAGACATACTAGATGAACAATTGGGTCTATTTTCAATTGATAAGTTATAATTTTAGGAGTGATTCTTGGCATGTTAGAAGTACTATTATAAAATTAGACCTTGGATATGGAAGAGCTCTATTAGTGACTAATATTGTATTGTGTTAGGGTGGAATTTTTATGGTGGCTTACTCATTTTCTCTTAGAAGGACATCCCTTAATTCTTTAGCAATCTTAGTTTTAAACTTTATTTTTCTTTCAATGAACTTTTTTGTCCAATACTAAGGCCTTTCCCCTCCTTTAGACATGTAAAGATACATTGCCTTAAGGTTACTTGATTCCTTCACACCATGACCATTCCTTTTTTAGTCAGGAATTCTAGTGTCAAGTACCTGGTGCTAATAATTACATTAATTTGATACATGAAAAGCCTACCGAAAATGGTGTTGTAAGCCAAAGATATATCAATAAATATGAAAGCTTATTGGAGGAAGATATACTTAAAGGAAGTACTAATGGTGACTAATATCTTCATGACACCTTTTTTTGGTATGTTTGAGCCTTCTATCCTAATAAGGGAAGTTTTCATTAGGATTAGTTTGAAGGGGGATATTCCTACCTATTTCGTTACTCTTTATGAGAGGATGTTAATTGCACTTCCATCATTTACCAACATTCGGTGTATTCGATAATTGAAAAGGCTTATAGAGGTGACCAGGGCATCTTTATATGGGAAAGTTATTCCTTCTCCATCTTCTAGGGTAAAGAAAATAAGCTTGTGCTACTAGTTCTTGAGATAGGTAGTTGTAACAATGTGTTTTCTATACTTTCTTTTCCCTACTTTGGAATTACCTCTTGTAGAAGTGCTACCCAAAATGAGCGATTTTTTCTTTTATTTACTCAATATGAGAGTCTTTCTTTAAAAACTAGCAGAAATAGTCTTTAACTATCAACTTTTTTTTTTAAATGTAACAATCATTTGTATCGTGTCCTTTATCCTTATGAAACAAATAATATTTCTTAGATGTATAGGTATTAGATAGAGATTTTATTACTAAAAGTTAGCAAACAAACTTCTTACCCTAGATGGTAGGGAAGACCTCTATAAGGATAGTGTTTAATAGAGTGATATACATTTTAGGGTAGCTGAAATGTTTCATAATTAGCCCTTTTTGACTCTTTCTAGGGTTAACTTTTCTAAAAGAATGATCTTATATATAAGACTTTTTAGGTAGCTTTTCCCTAGAGAAATGGGAAGGACCATGACACAACATACTTAATATCTCTACTTGAATGTGGTTTTTCATGGATTGCTTTACTTTTAAAAAGCTTATGTTCAGTAGAGCATAAAATTCCTTCCACAAAACTCTCCTTTTTACTACACCTATTAAGGCTTCAAAAGCCATAGGTTTAATCAATTCCTTAGCTTAAGCATTTTCTTATTAAACCTTTTCAGGTATGCTCGTATGGACTCATTATCCACCCTAGTGATCCCAAAGAGTTTTGTTAAACTCTTTGTTGATAAGATTCTTATATTGAATCATGCCATCAACTTAGTATAAAGGCCATTGAAACTTGTAATAGAACTTGGCTTCAAGTTATTTTACCTTGCACACACTTATTCATTAAAGGTTATTGGAAGAATTTTGCACATGGCATAACCATCATGGATGACCATTTCAAGGTTACTCCTTATATTCTGAAATGCTTTATTGGGTCTATATGACTACCATAGTTGTCTAAAGTCATTTTAGTAGAAATATAGTCCTTAGGTATACAAGTATATAACATTTATCTGGACATGGAAAAATCTTGAATTTGATGAGGGGTGAAGGCATCCTCTTATATGTATTTCCTTTCGAGTTATTTTTCACACCTACACCTAGAGGGTTTTTGGGAACTCGAGGTTTTTATCATGGAATGATAAGATTTAAAGGTTGCTTTTTTTCTATAATTGTCAGATAGATGCCTTTAGTATTCACTATGTGTTTAAGTGTTGTTAACCTATGCATGTTTTTTAGAATGGTTGGATGATCTTTAAGGTTGAAAACCTCTCATAGACTCATTCTACCCATATTCTTTTAGGTAATGTAACCATTTATAAACATTAGGTGTTATATGTGTTATGTGTTGTGAAAGTGGTAGTGAGGATATAACATCTTATTGAGGTGGCATCAAGACAACTAAGGGTGTATTTTGTTTTGTGCTTGTTGATTTACCAACAATACTTGGATGAGGAGTTGCACTTGATCAAAATATTGTTGAATGGTCAGTTATGTAGGAGTATCTAACATGGCAAGGAGATAAGTTAAACATCTTATCCCTAAATTGTTTTTATTATTTACTATTATGATGATGAATAAGGATTTTAATAAACTTTTAGAGTAATTAACGACTTTTTAAAAGGTTTTCATAGACAATGTTAATACATATATTCAAGAACTAGGTTATTTGATGTTTGGATAATGATTAATCAAATGTTCATATACTTATTTCCTTTTTCTTAGCTCAGGAAGTGCAAAAATTGATGATACTAGTCTTGATAGCTGCAAAAACAATCCCTATTAATGGGGATTAAAGATTCTTTAATGATAAAGTCAGTAGCTTTAAATGGATGTGATAACAAATGAATGAAAGAGCTTTTAATTCTAAGAACAATGATATTTTTTCTTGGTACTTTATAATTAATGCTCTTAAATATATAAGCTTTTAGAGTAGAAAAGGTGAATCTTTATCTTAGTGGTTCAGGGGATACTTATCACCTTTGCATCTTGTCGTTTTTAGGAAAAGAAAAAACTAGAAAGTGCTTTGCTTTTGATGACATCAATGGAAAAAAAATATTCCTTACATATCGATGTATTAATGAGGGACAAATATCTTACACATCATTAATGAGATGAAAAATATGGTAAGCCTCTTAAGAGAGCTTTTATACATTTATAGATATAGAGATATGATTACCTTTGACATGAAGAGTTCATGTAAATAACCTAAAGATAAAACTCTATGGTTTTAACATGGATCTCTAAGTCCAACTAGGTTTGTTGTGTGGCAAACTTAAAGGAAACGAGTTTACGTCTTGCTATACCCATAACAACTTGTGCTCGGTTGATGGCTAAACCCAAGTATATTAGGTATGGTAGGGTGTCAGATCCATATTTAATTGGACTAACACTCTATTTATGGATTTGGATGTTTTTAAAGCATAAAAATATATAGTAAAAAATACTCATCACATCTCTTTGTTTTTGTTTCTGCTCATTAACCTTTTTTACTACTAATATATATATACACAATGATTTCTGATTTGATTGGTTGAGTTTTGATAGGCGTTTGTAGATACAAAGAAACCCCCAGAATTGATATCAAGCAATATGGTTACAGGTTTGAAATCAAATACTACAAGAACTGGCTCTTTATATGTTTTTGCCTATAATATTTATTTGTAGCAATTAAACTTAAACTTATATATAGATGAAATTTATGATTGTTGGTGTAGCTATGTGTGTTTATTCGGCAATGTTCATGAGGTTTTCATGGATGGTACAACCACGCAACTTGCACCTTCTTGCATGCCATATCACAAACGAGACACTACAGCTTTATCAGCTCTTATGTTGGATGAAGGCTCATCGGTAGGCAATAATTGTTTTGTGTTTTTAGTTGGTTTATTCATAATTAGTTTTTGATATAATCATTAGCTTACACTCCAACAAATTGAAGGCAGTTTTGTATAGGCAATTAATGAGGACATCTCTATATTTCATAGTTAAGAACCCGATACTAGCTTGACTAAAAAAAAGGAGAATTATTTGATATGACTAAGAAAAAAACTCTTATCCATAGATATGTTGGGAGAAGTAAGAACCTCAAGTAAATTTATATTTACTAAAATGATGATCCAATATTTTCTCATGGATCCTACTAGTAAAATGATGTTGTTAAGCAAGTTGAAGTTCTAAAATTAACAAACATTTTAATCTATTTATGTTAGACATATTAACCTATTTGTGGATTGGAATCTCTTAATCATATTATAACTAATTTTGTCCAACTCTTTCTTTACCTAATTTCTTGTGATTGATAATGGCATTAACTTTTAAAGATTGGGTTCTATTTCAGGTCTTTACCACAAGAGGAAGCTAAACAACTTGAGGAAGCCAAATAATAGTGACTTTGCATTTCTCTATAGTTTTAATGCTTCTTGCCTTGTTAATTACATTTGAATTGTTTGTATGAACAATAAAAGAATTATCCATGAAGAAGAAATTAGTTGTATAAAAATCTTCAATACATGTGAGTCAATTCTCAGATTAATATTGGCATGTAAGAATATAAAGAGATGTATTGATTAGTACTTAGAAGTGTATTTTTATTAAGGTTTTGTATCATTATTTTGCACTTGAAGTATCAATAACTCCTTAACTAAAACATGTTTTATAATAACATATTTAATAATATAAGATATCTTTAATTTATGGTAAATATTTATTTTAAATGCAGGCTTATCATATAAATAAAAGGATTGATTGATGAATTTAAGAACTAAAATGGAAAGGACAAAGAGATGACCAAACTTAAAAAGAGATATTGATGCAGTTCAAATCGGAACACTGTTCAATAATTGAGTCATTTTTGAAGCTGTAGATCTCTAATTTAGGTTTACTTTATATGGATGGAAAGGTAAGACATATGCCTACAAATTTTATATGGAGCCCAAGATTTAAAAAAGTCATTTTCTAGTCTAAATTATAGCAGCAACAAAGAAGTCTGAATCTGTCCTCTAGACTGAGTACTGTTCAGTGTTTGACCCATATCTAGAGTTTTAGAAGTCTAAATGACCTTAATGTTTTACCCTAGAAAGTTGAGATAGTTTCCTATAACTTTCATGTTTTTAAGTGGTTCCAATTTTGATGTTATCAATAATATTTTGGGCAGATAAGAGAAGATAAAGATTGTCATTAAATCAAGAGTTGGCCACCCACTCATCAATTAGTCATCAAATCAATAGTTTCTAATTTTGGCCTATAAAAAGAGGTATTTGCCATGTATTCAGGCATCTTAGTTTCCAGATCAAGATCATGCTCTTGGTTTCTCTCTTTGTATTTTTTGTAATGTTTATGCTTTGCTTTCATTAATATCAAATTTATGCCTTTCATTTCCTTAGTTAACTTTTATCTTATTTATTTATTTTTTTCTTTTATTATGTTTAGTTGAGTTTATTATGTCAAGGTGAAAAGGTTATACTAATGGTGTAAGAATAAGTATAATGTAAACTTAATATGAACTTTAATGTTTGATACTAACATGTTTTGTATTTGTTATTTTGTTCACTCTTTAATACTTTGCTTGTTAAATGACTAATCTAGATTTATGTTGTATAACACTTGATAAAACAAATACTTAACACTCTTATAGCCCATACTGTATGCTATAATCGACACCTGAACTATGAAAGGAACTTGATTTGTTGTTAATATAAGTTATAATCATGAGTGTCTAACGAGATTTACAAGTATTAACATTAATTGAATAAGATAACTATGTGATCATGTTAACAATTTATAATCTAATTGGAACCTCCTTTGTGTGTGGTTTTGAATTGAATAATAAGAGTTTATACTATACTTATTTGACATACCATTAGTGGAACCTCTAACATTGACATTTGTTATTATCATTGTTTAATCCTTACATTAATATTTCATCTGAAAGTTCTCATCTTCTTCTTCTTCTCCTTCCTTTTCTTTATTATTATTATTATTATTAGTATTACTACTACTACTATTATAATAATAATAATTATTATTATTGTTATTATTATTGTTGTTGTTGTTATTGTTATTGTTGTTATATTATTATCATGTATAATTTATATAATTAACCTCCCTGTGGTTTGACCCCAGTCTTGCTGGGTTATTTATTACTTCGACACTCCTGCACTTGGGAGAAGACATCAATCTTTTAGTCGTGTCAAGTTTTTAGTGTCGTTGTCGGGGAGGTAAGTTCTTGTAAAAATTATAGTATTTATTTTATTTTCTCTTTTCTCCTTTTTTGTATATAACTTTGTTTCTTTTCTCTTGTTTCTTCTTTTTTTTTGTTTTTTTCTTTCTTCTATTATATTCCTATACGTGCATGAGAATGTGGTTACATACATCAAGTGGTAGACTTTGTAGGGTATCCTCATTATTTTAAAAGAATTTGGCCGAAGAAGATAATCAATCACTTCATAATAAGAATAACGAGAATAACCATGTTAGAGCACCTAGAGACCACATGAATCCCATAAGAATAAGTGCACCATCATGCATAGTTTTTCCTCCTGATGCATCTCATTTTAATTTTAAACCAGACATTATTCAACTTTTAACTTCCTTTCATAGGTTAGATTTAGAAAATCCATACTTGCATTTAAGAGAATTTAAAGAGGTCTATAACACCTGTAATGACTCAAATTATAGCATGAACACCATTAGATTAAAGCTTTTTCCCTTTTCATTAAAAGATAAAGCTAAAACATGGCTATAAAATTTAAGACTAGGATCCATTCGTGCTTGAGATGAAATGCAATAACAGTTTTTAATTTTTTTTCCCATCTCACAAAAAAAACTCTTTCAAAAGATAAATCATTAGTTTCACTAAAAAACTAGGAGAAATATTTTACCAATATTAGGATAGATATCGAGACTTAATACTTGCCCTCATCATGGTTTTGAAACATAAAGATTGGTTTCACATTTTTATAAAGGGTTAACACCTAGAGATAGACAAACAATTGAATTGATGTGCAATTGAACTTTTAAAGATGAAGACCCTAATAAAACAATGAAATGCTTAGACTTGTTAGCTGAAAATGCTCAAAATTAAGACACCGCGGGTACTTATAAGGCACCAAGTAAAACTCAACCTCATGTATCTAATGGAGGTATATACAACCTTAGGGAAGATCATGACTTCTAAGCTAAGTTTACATCTTTAGCTAGAAAAGTCGAAGTACTAGAATTGAAAAATCTATTGAAAACATTGTATGTCAAATATGTGAAACAAATAAACACTCAACCAATAACTGTCCAACCTTGCCTTCTTTTAAGGAATGTCTCTATGAACAAGCCTATATTTTAAACAGTTTTTAAAGGCCCAACCATAACTCATATTTGCCAACATACAACCCTAGTTAGAGAAATCACCTAAATTTCAGTTAGAAGAGTGATAACAATAATGCATAAACTTCATAACCACTATTTTAAGCACACCATAATTTCTAAAATTCTTATGAATATGCATCTTCTTATACTCCACCTTTTAGAAAAAATCTCTAGAAAACATTGCATGCATTTATTGAAAAGCAAAAGACAATTAATACTCAATTTACTCAAAACATGATAGATTTTAAAGATACTCTTGTAAAATTGACATCTACTCTTAGTTTTCAAGAGAAAGGTAAGTTTTTATCTTAACCATAACAAAATCCCAAGAGGCAATACAATACAAATACAAGTAGTTCCGGAAGCCAACATGTGGATCAAGTCAAATCAGTCACTTCTCTTCGCAGTGGTAAGGTTATTGAAAAACCCACTTTTAAGCCTTGTGGAAAAGATGATGAGTTAATCTCTAAGGATAAGGAAGGGATTGAATCTGAAAATTGTAAAGAAATGATTGATTTCTCGCTAGCACTTCCATTTCCTCATGTCATGACCAAACAAAAAAAAGTCAATCACAACTCTAAAATCTTTGAAACTTTCAAACAGGTAAGGATTAATATACCTTTACTAGATGCTATTAAACATGTTTTTTTATGCTAATTTTTTAAAAGATCTGTGCACTGTGAAGAGAAAACTGAATATAAAAAAGAAAGCCTTTTTAGTCGAACAAGTAAGTATCATTCTTCAGAACAATAATGCTTTAAAATATAAAGACCCTGGTTGTCCTATAATTTCTTGTTTTATTGGAGAACATAGAATTGAAAGAGCCTTACTTGATCTTGGAGCTAGTGTGAATTTACTTTCATATTCAACTTTTCAAAGTCTCAATCTAGGTGAGTTAAAATCAACTTCTATAACTCTTTTAAATGCTGATAAATCTGTAAAAGTATCTAGAAGAATAATTAAAGATGTGTTAGTACAAGTCAATAAATTCATTTATCTTATGGATTTTGTTGTCTTAAACACACAAATTGTTGAAGCATGTAATTCATTTTCTATTATTTTAGGATGTTCGTTTCTTGCTACTTTTAATACATTGATTAATTATAGGAATGGACAGATGAAGTTATCATTTGAAAACATAACATTGAAGATGAATATTTTCAACATTTGCAAGCAACCTGGATATGATAATAAATTATAAGAAGTAGATCATATTGAGGAATTAGTTTATAATCAACTTGAATCTACTTTAAGTAAAAATGAGTTGAATGAATTTAAAGATTTGCAAATGATTTATTCTTAGAAAGAAATCACAGATGAAAAAAGCATAAAAAATATTGATGTGAATCTTTTGTCAGGAGTGATATCAAATTCGACATCTAACATCACACCAATCGATGATTACTTTCTTGATGAATCCTTACTTTGTTTTAGTCCAATGCCTTGGTATGAAAAAAATATTAATTTTCTTCCTTTAAAAGATTTTCCAGTTGATTGGAGTACCTAAGATAAAGAAAAGTTTTTGAACGAAGTGAAGAACTTTTATTGGGATAACCCTAACTTATTCAAATAGTTTTCTGATCAAGTATTTCAAAGATGCTTTCCCGACAATGCGGTAAGTAGTGTCATTCAACTTTGTCATTCTAAAGCATGTGAGAGTTATTTCTCATAAAAAAAGATAACTGTAAAAATATTTCAAAATAGATTTTATTGGCCCACCATGTTGAAAAACACGTATGCATTATGCAAAACTTGTGAAAATTATCAAAAAGTTGATATTGGTTAAAAAGTTTTGTTTTATAATTCTCAAGTCCATTTATTCCTCAAAGAGCTAAGATTAAGATGGGGCAGTCGATTTATTGAGAAACATGTGTATCCTTATAGGGCCTTTGATATTAAGAATCCAAAGAATGACAATGTTTTTAAGGTAAATGAACATCGTTTGAAAGCTTATTTGGATAATTTTCCTAGTAAAAATAAATCAACTAGTTTAAATGATCTTATAGATAAAGGTTGATTATTTTATTTTTCTCAAATTGTTTTTGTGTTTTTTTTAGTGACTCTTGGTTTGCTAGTCTCTTTCACCCAGGTTAAATGGTGGACAACGGTACTTCGTGATTTAAGTAAGTTCTTTTAGTTTCCCATAATAACCAATATCTATGTATATATTTATACAATTCTTTGAATCTCTCCAATTTTCATTTAAAAATGGACACTAATCTTGAAAAATTGAAAAAGTATTTATCTGCCCTGCCTTAGAATGCGATTATAAAAATGTATCGTGTTAGATGTATAAGATTGAGGTTGTTAATGAATCATGGAATTCTTGAAGAGATTCGCTAGTTAATTGAAGTAAAGGTCCGATTATCAAGTGAGTCCTCTAATTCCTTCATTTCACACATGCTTGGAACAGGTAAAAATACTTTTGTAAAGAAATGTCGTGCAAAACAACTGAAAGTCTGTCATCGATGTGCTATTTTTTAGGAATGTTATCTATAAACCGTGAAGATAAAATACAATTCATTAAGGATGACTTACGTAATGAGTCTTTAGATAATCTTCTCTTAACTCTTGAGACGTATCCCAGTAGAGATGTGCATCGTGCAATTCATGATTTATGGCCTTATTTTTATAAAGAACATGATCGACTTAGTCTTACGAATCTGACTAAAAAAGACCCTGTTTACTAGTTTTTAAGAAAATTGGATGAGAAGCGTATCCCCGACCCATAAAAGGCATTTAAGTCGTTCTTGGATGTAAAACCAAGGGAAAATATGAGTCATAATCACAACTAATTATACATACACATGTTTTTTTTAAAAATAAATAAATAAAAAAAAGGAGAGAAAGAGTGTGAAACTTCAGCTGGCTTATATATATTTGGCATGATTGCCTTTTTTAATTTCTCATCTATAATATCCTTTCTTCCTTCCCTTCATTTCTACTCAACTCATACATTCAACAAATATAGAAGTGTGTAGAAATGGCAAGTTCCTCAGGTCATCATATCAGAAATATTTGTGCTTTCGGTGGATCTAGTCGTGGAAAAGAAAAGGAGTTTTTAAAATCAGCAAATCATCTTGGTTAGGTGCTAGCTAAGAGAAAGATTTATTTAGTGTATAAGGGAGGCAGTCTTGGGTTAATGAGAGGTGTGTCAATAGCTATATTTTTAGGAGGTAGTCAATTTTTGGGGGACGTCCCTGAAGCTTTAACACAAGGGGACATCATTGAAAAAATAATTGGAGAAGAATTACAGGTCTCCACAATGTCAGCTCCAATGAATACAATGTTTAACCATGCTGATGCCTTCATTGCCTTACTAGGTGGTCTAGGCACATTGGAAGAGATCTTTCATATTTTCTCTTGGGCCCAACTGCACATTCACCATAAATCTATAGGTCTGTTAAATATTAATGGTTTTTATGATAAGTTGTTTTCTTTTCTTGATCATTCTGTGGAACAAGAATTTCTAACATCTTTTGCACGACAAATCATAATTTTTGCTCCTACTGCTGAACAATTGATTGACCAACTACAATATTTCATTCTTGTAATTGATCTCTTCATGAGTCGTATAAATTGGTCATCTACGGAAAGATGTGAAAAGCTTAAATTCTTGTAACAAGAAGTCGTATCTTTTGCTTTTATTATTGTGTTTTATTGTTTTTTATATTTGTTTAAGTGTGTTTCAGGTTTGTCAATGTTTGTTATTTCAGGTGATGTCTTTTGTACTCTATCTTTCTACCTTAGGATCTTGATGACAATGTCTTATTTTGGTTGGGGGGAGAGGGTAATAGCTTTTAAAAATAAATAAATTAACTAACTGTGTTTTTCATTTCATAAAACATGTGCAAAATTGTTGTTATTAGGATGACAGAATAGAGGAGCTCTTTTGTTAAAGTGATTCTTGAGATGCATCTTAGCAGCCATTCTTAACAAGGTCTATTATAATACTTCTTGAAATATTCAGGTTTACAAACTCTTGTATTATTATCACTTAATTCTGCTTATATACTCATTTAATAAATATTCTTAAACCTTAATTTCACACACACACACACACACTTTAATATATGATTATAGGTTGCACATTGGGTTATTTTATTATTTATGTTCTTTTGTTAAAGGTAACAACTAAGAGAAAGGGATAATATATAATTTTAAAAAACAAAAAGAAAAAAAATAATGGAATAAATAATGATAATAAAAATATAGATAAGTTTAGTTTTGTACCCTCTCTAACCTAAGCAATTAAGTCTGAAGGGGTGTTTTATGTCAACTGATTTGGGAGCTATTGGCCCAACACTTGTTACATGGGTTGAGAAGAAAAGCTTAAGAAAATCAAACATTGCACTATTTACATATTAGTATCGGTAACCTGAGTTATTAAGCTTGCAGGGGTGTCTCAACACCTAATGCTCTAAGATCAACTGGTTAGAATAAAAATTTTGTTTTCTTCTAAGTAAAGCCCCATAACTATGTGTTGATATATTGAGCAAAAAAAAAAAAAGGTTTATTAATATCTTGTTTAAGAGGTATTAAACAGATATATAAATTTCATGAGAGTTTGTTTATCCGAATAGATCAATAGAAGTTGAATGATGAATACCTTGCTTTGTGGAATTTACAAATTGTTTTTATATTTTAACATTTTGATTACTAGGGACTAGTAATAAGCTGGTTGAGGGGTGCGATTACTACTTAAAAGCGTATTTTTATCAAGGTTTTATATCATCATTTTGCACTTGAAATATCAATAACAACTCTTTAACTAAAACATATTTTATAATAACATATCTAATAATATAAGATATCTTTAATTTATGATAAATATTTATTTTAAATGTAGGCCTATCACATAAATGAAAGTATTGATTGATGACTTTAAGAATTGAAATAGAAAAGATAAAGAGATGACCAAACTTAAAAAAAAAATACCGGTGCAGTTCAAATCAGAATACTATTCGGTAATTGGATGGTATTTGGAGTTGTAGATCTTGGATTTAGGTATACTTTATATGGATGGAAAGGTAAGACATAGGCCTACAATTTTTATATGAAGCCCAAGATTTAAAAAGGTCATTTTCAAGTCCAAATTATAACAGCAACAAAGAAGTCCGAATATGTCCTCCAGCCAGAGTATTGTTCAATGTTTGACCCATATTTGGAGTTCTAGAAATCCAAATGATCTTAATTTTTTACCCTAGAAAGTAGAGATAATTTCCTATAACTTTCATGTTCTGAAGTGATTCCAATTTTGACGTTTTGGGCAGACAAAAGAAGATAATGATTGTCACTAAGTCAAGAATTGACCACCTACTCATCAATTAATCATCAAATAAATAATTTTTTATATTTAATTGTAATGGATCATTACATTCATAATTGAGTTATTACATTTCAAACTCTTCATTACATGATTGAAAGTGATATTAAAAGGACTAAGCTATTTTTCTTATAAAATATGATAAAATAGAAAGCTTTTATATGAGGACAAATTTGTAATTGACCCAACAATTCATTAAATAAACCAAATTTGACATAGACTAGGTCAAAAAGAAAAAAAAATTAAAGAAATAGAGATTTGTGTTTCATTTCTAAAGAAACGTTTATTGTTATAATTGTTTTAATCATAGTTGTCATATCTCGATATAGTTTTTGCTGGATCTAAGGTTCATGTTATAAATTCGCTAGGTCAATTAAAATATATTATTTTGATTTTTTCCATAAAAATATATTAGAAAAGAATGGAGGTTTGCTGTTTGATTCTTTTAAAAAAACCAACGATCATCGAAGGATATGTTATTTTCAGTAGAGACAACAACTAATATTTTGAGCAGACAACCAGTCAAATACCTCGAATGTTCCAGTTGAATCATGTTGGAAAGAAATGAACAATCCTTATTTTATTAACAAACTTCTAAAAAAGTCATCACTAACACACGCTCTAAGCCTCATCCATAAAGATATAGATGATACATTGTAAATTTAGACACGCCCATCTCACCTCTATTAAATTATTCAAAAGTGACAGATAAGAACCTTGAAGTAGTGGGCTATGGACTATTTACTTTAATAAGTTCTCATTAAACTATTGCCTTTGGTAACCTATTTACTAAAGAACATAAAACACTACTTTTTCACCATTTGAGTTATATTAGATTGGTAGATTGAGCTTTTCTCAATATAAAAAAGAAGAAGCATATTAAGGCAATACCAATGTTTTTAAATAAGTAAAAGGAAAAAAAAGACATAAGTCATTGACTTGACTTGGTTTAATAAACATGTTTGATATAATAATATAATTTTTTAAAAAAACAAACAATAATAAAAATAATATGAGTGCTTTATAATATTATGGAAATATATGCTTTTAATATTTAACAAATAAGCAAAAATTAAATGAGGATGTTATAATCTCATAGAAATAAAAAAAAACATTAAAGCTTAATTTTTAGCAAATCAAATATTAAAGGAAAAAATTAAAAAAAAATAAATTAAAAAGGACAAAAAACCAACTCAAGCCAGCTTACCAAATACATGACGTGGTTATGAAACTATGAAAAATCAAATTAAAAAGAACAAAAAACCAACTCAAGCCAGCTTACCAAATACGCGACGTGGTTATGAAACTATGAAAACCTTGTAGAAATAAAATTGAGTGAAATAATAAAGTTTAAATCTTGGATAACCCATTCCCAATTTAAAGGGAAACCTGAATAAAATAAAATGAAAAAAATAAAAAAATCCAAGTCAACTCAGGTTAATCGGCTAAGCCCGTGATCCAGAACACGAGATTGAAATAACCATATAGAAAGGAAAGCAAGATATTCATGAAGCTCCATCCCTAACCAACTCAATATTGAATGGAAAAATTAAAATAAAAAATTCAATTTAAAAAAAAATGACCTGAAAAAATATTGAAGTTAACTTAGTCTAATCTTCAAAACTCGTAATCCAGGTTACAAGGCCGGGACTAACACTATAATAGTAAAGCTTAAAAAAATTTAAAGTTCTTAATTAACAAAATACCAAGGGATGAAATTAAAAAATAAGAAAAATAGAAATTAAAAGCATGAAGATCATGTTTGATATAAAAATTAAATGAAACCAAATTTAGGAAGATGAAATGTAAAAACAGATTAATAAAAGAAATCAAACAAAATAAATAATAGGGTGTTCAAAAAATGATCTCATTTATAATATTAGTATTATTTGACCTCACCTAACTCGTCAAAGTCAAATAATATGAATATTATAAATGATAGTAGGTTAAAAAAACTTAAAAATAGATATCATATGTTAGGAATTTTGAGACCTGGTCAACCAAACCTAAATTATATACCTTATACAATCTAATTTAAGTTCATTTTTAGAACTTATTATGTTTTGTTATGATCAACTTTTTTATTGTTCAGAACTTAATTTCTTATTATATGTTATGCCATTTTTCTATAATTAATTGTTTTATTTTAGTAAATTCATTTAGTTAATATATTAAGCTTAAATTGCTTATTACAACTTATAAAAGGTTTTGGGCTAATTTATTAAGCTCAAGTCTTAGTTCTAATTAAGTCAAACCTATGAAAATTAATATAAATGTGACATGTGAATACTTATAATATTCATAAAATAACTTAGCCTAACTTTATATATCCAACTCACTTGAGTAAAATTAAAACTGAATGGTATAAATTTTTAATTTATAAAATATAAAAATTTTAGTTTGATATAATTATAGATCCTATAACATTCTTAAACTCTAACTACTACATAAATTATAATCAATCCTAAATCTATTGATAAATCATGAATTGTTTTTAGACTTTATTCTATTTCTTATAGGTCTTCATTAAAAATTCAAGAGCATCTCTCATGCTTTTAAACATATCAAGTTATTAACATTACTCTAGCTTCTCGATTAATAACCATTTACAATTTTGATTCAACTATCCTAAATCACATTTTATCTCAATTTATTTTCTTAATATTTCAACAATATTTAGGTATTTCTCGTTATTGGACATTTACTTTAGATCACAAGTACTAAAAAAAATAGATAAAATATAAAGATAAACATGCATTACATGCACATATAATTTTTAGTTCCCATTAATTCATATTAATTTAACATATTATGCACAACATTATATTATGATACTTCTTTACCTCACCTATTATTACACCACACTCATGTGTGTGTTATTACACGTCATATAAGGATACACACACATGCGTATGTGTGTGATGTGTTATACATATATATATATATATATATATATATATATCTCAAAAGGTCTAAGTATATAATTAATTATATTATTATATTTACAAGCCATAAAATTATTTTACTAATATCTAGTACTCTGACCTAGCTTATAAAGAACTTGTAATCACACATCTAATTAAATAAAAACAATCTTATATTTATTTATAACCTAATAAATTTGCTCATTAATATTTTCATCTTTAACCCATTTCTTTTGAATTTATAATCGGGACATCCTCTTATGAATACCAATTAAAATCTGGCAATCTATTTTGTTAATAACTTTCCACTCTTCTTTTTATGAATAACGATTTAAATCTAGCAAATCCTCACCAATATTTAGATCATTCCTTTATAGACATTAATGATATCTGACAAACTTATTTATTTTTCAAAATTCTAGCTTCCTTATCACAAATTCCAATTAAATTTAGCAAACCCATTTGCTTGTTAATATTTTGACCATCCTCTCACAAAATCCAATTAAAATTGGAAAATCTATTTGGTTGGTAATATTTTGGCTATCCCCTTGCATATGCCAATAGCATCATGAATTCATAGCATTATTTCTTTTGTAATTTATCAATTTCAACAATCAATATATATAAGACAAATTAACATATTTAGAATGACAAATACCTACTTACTCTCATGAAAATCTAACTCCTCTTGTTTGAGCTCTTACTCCAACAACTTCTCCTGAATTTAAAAGAATTTTTTTTATTACATTATTATTCTATCAATAATTCTTGTAAGCCTAATTCAGGGCATACATAAAAGAAAATCTTCAATTTAATTCAACATATAAAACCCATTTAATTTTCAAGTCCATTTCATTATTTTATCATGTTAATTTTATTCTCTCACAATTCACTTCATCCATACATAATTTAAAGTATGCATTAAATTACCCTTAATAAGCTATCATTAATAATACAATTTTCCAAAAACTCATACACTTAATTATTAAAAGAAAAATATTTTTTTCATATTTTTTTCTTCATTCTTAATCATCATCAACACCCCCGTACACATTAAATATAAAACCATTCACAATACCGAAGCACTTTATCATTAGAACCTTTCATTAACCAATCCAAAAACACATTTCTTTTAATAAAGATTCCCTCTCCTTTGTACCCTATTTGGTTGAAACTAAAGATAAAAGAGAAGTTAAGATTCTCTTCAAATTCTCTCTTGACCCAATGTTTATTTATGATTATTTACACATTCCAAGGACCGTCATCATTTCCAACATCACCAACCCTTAATTCACAATTACAAGACACTAACATAAACTATACAATTTTATACTAAAAAAATACATAATTTAATCATTGCAATAATATACATACCTCTAAGTTAGAAGTTTCTAAGAAACAAAATGGAAGAAAAACTCAATTTCTTCACTTTCTTCTTCCTCTCCCTCTATGTTTTCTAACTTTCCTAACAAGTTCCCATCCTTGAAAAATCACTTATTCTTACTTGATTTTCTCTTAATCAAGTACTTATTACATTTAATTCCTAAATCTTTAATTTTTAGATTTTTTCCCTAAAACGTTCCAAGTATTTCTCAAGAGTTCCTCTCCTTTCTTCCCCTCCCCCTCTAATGGCTGACCAAATAAGCACACACACATATATAACAAATTAAATAATACCTATTTTGTCCTACCTTCATGCTATTTTTGTTTTTCTAGGTAAATATTTCTTAGCTTCTAACATCTATTTATACCAAATTAAAGCTTGACTATTTCAAATTTCTTGAAATTACATGTGGGTGCTTCTTCTTCTTCTTTTTTTCCCTCTTACATCATTTCCATTTAGTTTTTATTTGCATTTATGTATTTTTTTTTATTTTTTCAGCTATTTTTTATATTTTTATTTTAAAATTAACTCATAAGTATTTTATTTTCAATTTTTAAAATCCATTATCATCCCTTAAGTGTAACTATTTAATTTACTTGTTTAACATAATTTTTACTTCATTATCCTTGTATATTTATCTAAAAGGTTTACAGGTCCAAACCCAACCCAACAATATCCATAAGCATCCTTAATAAAAAGAATGAGAATTAAATTTGATACAAAAAAATAACATGGCACCTTTAACATTTGGCAGGCCAGCTTCATTCTTAAAGAGAGGAGAGAGATAAAAAAAGGGAGAATAAAAAAGCATGTTGAAACCCAACCGCCTCACTACCATCTTCACGTTTCAAACCATTAGGAAAAACATGACACAAGGTTTCCAATGTTGTCATGAAAGTTGTCAATTGGATGCTAGGAGACCTCTAATGCTACTTAAATACTATAGACACCTCTCATTCGCTAATGTGAGCGTTGCACACGCTAACCTATTTTCCCTATCCATTTACCCCTATTCTCATACTTGTTTTTTTTAAAAAAATTATTTCCTTAATACTTAATTATTTTAAATTAACTAAATTTTGTTTTATGTTACAAAACTGAACACTAAAATTTCCCTTCATACAGCAAGATTTTCGTATTAAGGCATCCAAAACAAAGTACCAATTTAAATCCCAAATAAAGTCAATATAAAGGGATCAAATTAAAAAAAAATAAAGGACCACTATATATATATATATATATATATATATATATAAGAACATGAGCTTTTATTCTTGACCATACTAATTAATCCGTGATGGAGGAAAAATAAAAGGGCTAAATATTTCTTGAAGCTTTAAATTTGGTCCCTAAGGCTCTAATTATTTTAAATCAATTAAATTGAATTTTTTTTTACAAAACCAAGAATTAACTTAGTAATGAAACATTTTCTTGACACCTTGAGATCTATACATGCACGCATGGAAAAAAATTCATCAATACCAATTACAAATCAAAACAGTGTCCAAGGACCAGAAAAGAAGAAAAAGAAATTTAGGGACTGAAATGTTAAAATTTTTAGGGATAAAAAAATCAATGTTTGAATGAATAATGGATCTCCTCATAAGCTACATTGTTTCATTGATGCCTTTTATATATATATATATATAATATAGTTAATGGTAAGAACTATATATGAGCTTGTCTAGAATCCAATTTTTATAGATTAGGTATAACCACATCAATGAAGACTATAAAGCTGTGAAGGTTATTGGTTGCTATAGTGATACTATTGATAAACTTTTTGTAGGTTAAAGTTTACAACTTGAAGTCTAGTTCATGGATAAAACATTAAGGGTTATCCTTGTTATCATAGGCTTTAAACATAGTTTGATGATCAACTTAGAAAAAGCTTTAATTATTAGATCACTAAGTCAACTTGCTAACCATTCAATCAATATGGATCAATCATTTTCATAAAATAATATTATTTTAATCTTTTTTTAAAAAAAAGCATTGACCCAACCAAGTCAACTAGTTTAGGGCTTAACTTGGTTGGGGCAACTAAGTTTAGTTAAGTCAATGTCATTTTCAATTCAACTTGAAACTCAACCTAAGTCAAGCTTCTAAATGTGGGGTTTTTAGATTAATTTATCGAGATAAATTTCATATGTCTGCTTATTACTCTATTTTTTAGCTTGAGTATCACTGTTTTAATGAAAAGAGTATTGTGTGTTTTCTAATTATATGGTTTATCATGTAGTAAGTGATACAATAAACGAAGGTATTTTTTTTAGTTTAGAGTTTAAGGGTTTACGATAACACCTTAACATGGTTATTTGGATAATGACCATGATTATTTTTATATGGGAGTTTTAAGAGTGTTTATGTTTGCTTTGTATTAAAAAAGGTTTACATATACAATTATAGGTGATGAAGGAACATGGTGAGAAGGATTATTGGGCGAGGTTATGTAACGTTATTTTAGAGTTGCTAAAAATTGATTTGTTTTATTTTTTAAGTTAGACCTTTAGTATTTGTGATAATTCAACTTTCTTTCTCTTTATGGTCTTCTTTTTCACTTATATCTCTCTTTTTATCAAGTCTCACCATATCATAGTTTATTGTAACAAGGATTCCTATGAAAATCTTAATGGTAAGCAACTATAGTGTCCTATAAATTTTGAAAATTTTGGATTTTTTCATTCTCACTTCATACCAAACAAAAATCTATTATTCAATTCCAACAGAACTTCATCCTCAAAGACCATTTAAACCACCAAGTTGAAACTCGATGAAGTCTTAAAAAAATTCATAAAAAGATAGGGCTTTTGATGGCTGCATCATGGGATGTTGGTATGAAAGGGCTAATCTTTGGTTAATGGGCTATACCTTAGCTTTATCTAATGGATAGATGTTTGTCTAGAAAAAAATCTCTTAAGAAATAAGGAACTCTCTTATGCTTAAGTCAGTAAAACACAAGAGAGAGAAAATATAAAAAGAGAAAAGTATGATGAAAGTGAAAGGAATATGTATCTAAATGTAGTATGGAAGTGATTATATGATCTAAATTTGTTTACGTGGTTGTGAATAGTTCTAGCCTAAAATGGCTTGTAGGTTGTTGGCCTTCAATGAAGTTGCTTTACTTTTAATAAATAAGTGTAGCTTTATCTATAAAAATGGATAACTTTGTATGGATAGATTTTATAGAGGATTGTATGACTGGACATAGATTTCTTCCTCAATAACTAGGTGTGTTTATACACCTAATATTTAAAATTTCTTTATAATGAAAAAGGTTTATGGAGAAGTTTATGCTCATTATTCATTGTGGAGCTAACAATCAATTGGAGAAAAAATAGTATTTGTTAGTGTTATCCAATGCTTTTCACATAGCAAGAAAATATTGGTTTTTGATTATTTTACATGATATTGTTGTTATGTCATGCACCAATGAAATAAATTTTGGTGATGGTTAGTGCTTTTGTATGGAAACTAGTGTTGCATTACATGGAAAAAGTTGTGTAAGCTTAAAAAAAATATTATATGCATACAAAGATTGTAAGTTGAAATATATTGAGGTACATGCCAAGCATAAAACTGAGGTGAGGTGTCGGGTTAGGCCAAATATTGAAATTTCAGTTGTTTAGGTTGGCCAAACGACAATAAAAAGCTAGCCCTATTGTTTATGTTAAGTTTGTGTGTGTGTGTGTGTGTGTGCATGTGCATGCGTGTATTTGATATAACCAAACCATAAGCATGTTCACCCTTAGGTAGCTTCTATTATGGGATATCTAATTGTAACCCAAAACTATAACATCAAAATTATCTAATAAAATATATTGATAAAAAGGAGAGAGAAATGATTCATTTTTATATATTTAAAATGATATAAGTTTCCAAGTGATCTTTATATCATAAACTAGACATTTTATTTGTATAAAATGACTTAGTTTTCAATTTATCATTTTCTTAACTTTTTTTTCAAAATAATATAATTAATCATGCACATGACTCAATGTTATACAAAAAATGGCAACATTAGTGGAAGAGGAGAGGGTTCACTAAAAAAATAAAAATAAAAATAAAAATAAAAATAAAAATAAAAGGTACGGATAGAGAGGTTTCGAAGAAAAAAGGGGTATTAATTATGTGTATTAAAAAAAAATCTTTTATTTGTTATGCATTTTGCATATGATTAAAATATCTATAAAACTATAGACCATTTATAGCGTAATATTAAGTTATATGTATGCCAAAGTTCAATTAATTTAAACAAATATTTTTAATAAATTAATAGATTAGTGATTAGTACTTGAAAGTGTATTTTTATCAAGGTTTTATATTATTATTTTGTACTTGAAGTATCACTAACTTCTTAACTAAAACATGTTTTATAATAACATATATAATAATAAAAGATACCTTTACTTTATGGTAAATGCTTATTTTAAATGCAGATCTATCACATAAATAAAAAGATTAATTGATGAGTTTAAATACTGAAATTGAAAGGACAAAGAGATGGTTAAACTTAGAAAAGAGATGCTGGTGTAGTGTAAACCAGAATACTATTCAGTAATTGGGTCATTTCTAGAGCTGTAAATCTCGGATTGAGATCTACTTTGTATGAATGGAAATGTAAGACATGGGCCTACAACTTTCATGTAGAGGTCTAGTTTTAATAAGGCCATTTTCAAGTCCAAATTGTAACAATCATAAAAAAGTTTGAATCTGTCTTGCAACCCAGACACTATTAACTGTTCAGTTCATATCTTGAGTTTTAGAAATCCAAATGACCTCTTTTTTTTCCCTGAAAAGCTGAGATAATTTTCTAGAATTTTTATAAATACAAGTGGTCCAATTCTGACGCTATCAATAATGTTCTATTCAGATAAGAAGATAAGGATTGTCATCAAGTCAAGATGTGGCCACCCAATCATCAATTATTTATCAAATTAATAGTTTCAAATTTTAGCCTATAAAAGGAGGCATTTACCATATATTTAGGCATTTTGGTTTTCAGATCAAGATCATGCTCTTGCTTTCTCTCTTTGTATTACTTATGTTTTGCTTTCATTAATATCAAGTTTATGCCTTTCATTTTATTTCCTTTACTTAGTTAATTTTTATCTTATTATATTTTTATTTATTTATTTATTTTTCTTTTATTATGTTTAGTTAAGTTTATTACGTCAAGATGAAAAATGTTATACTAATAGTGTAAGAATAAGTATAGTGTAAACTCAACATGAACCTTAATATTTGATACTAATATGTTTCGTATTTGTTATTTTGTTAACTTTTAATACTTGTTAAATGGTTAATCTAGATTTATGTTATATAACATTTGGTATAACAAGTACTTGACACTTTTATAGCACAAACTGTATGGTATAATCGACATTTGTGCTATAAAAGAATTTTGATTTATTGTTAACATAGGTTATAATCATGAATACTTAACAACATTTATAAGTATTAGCATTATTTAAATAAGATAACTAATGTAATCATGTTAATAATTTATAATCTGATTTGAACCTTCTTTGTGTGTGGTTTCTAATTAAATAATAAAAGTTTATATTATATTTGTTTAACATACTATTAGTGGATCCTCTAACCTTGATATTTGTTGTTATTATTGTTTAATCATTACATTAATCTTCCATCTCAAAACTCTTATCATCATCATTATATTCTTTATTATTATTATTATTGTTGTTGTTGTTGTTGTTAATATGAATTTGGTGTTGTTGTATTATTATTATTATTTATAATTTATACAAATAACCTCCTTGTGATTTGACCCCGGTTTTGTTGGGTTATTTATTATTTCGACACTCCTATACTTGAAAGAAGATATTAATCTTTTGATTGTGTCAATTAAAAACTTAATTATTTTATAAGGACAAAATTGATTCAATCAAGGATATAAAGACATATTAAAAATTTGATTTAATAACATTTTTAGCCTTAAACTATTGGATTGTGGTACATTAAGGTTTATATTGTCAATTTGGTTAATTGCCTCTTATAATTATCATGTTTTAGCCAAAATTTATATTATTTCCTTGTGTTACATTGTAGATCAGATAAAAAATATTTGAACATAAAAAAATATTTAGATATTGCTAATATGTTTTTTCTAGAAAAAAATAATTGTACAAGCATTGATTTAATATAACTCAACTGATTTGGCAGGTCTAAAGACAACTAAGATGACTAGTAAAAATATAATCTATCTAAAAAATACATTCAAGATGATATTTTTTTTAATATCAATATGAAAACATATTAAATTGACCTTAATCAACCCAGGTTAACCTGACATATCTGCAATTATGGAATTGAAACCATGATAACCCCATAATAAAAATTAAATAAATTATAAAACTTAATTCTTAATCAATTTAATGTTAAATAATAAAAAAGAAAAGATAAAAAAAACATGAGTCAACTTAGGTTAACTTATCAAACTCATTACCTAAATTATGAAATTGAAATAACCTCATAGAAAGTAAATCAAAACAAAATCAATTATCAATAAACCTAATATTGTAAAATAAAATTAAAATAAAATATTCAAATAAAAAATACAAAAAAATGATCCAATATAACCTAGGTTAACATGTTGGGTCACATGATTAATATAACCTCATAAAAATCAAATTAAAAAGAAGAAGAAGATAATTTAGGTTAACCTATCAAACAACTACTCATATTACGAGGCTTGGATGACTCCTTAAAAACATAAATTGAAATAAATTTTGAAGTATAATCTCAATCAATTTAATGTTGAAGGGTGAAATTGAAAAATAAATTAATAAAAAAGAACTAAAATGGCTTGAATAAACTTGAGTTAACTTGTCAAATCTGTAGTTTAGATCATAAGATAAGGATAACCTTACAAAAAATAAACAAAAAAAAAACCATTGAGACTAATTCCTAATCAATAAATGTTGAAAGATGAATTAAAAAAAAGTTGATTAACAAAAGAAAAACTCAAGTCAACTAAGTTAACTCACTAAATTCGCAACTTGGATCATGATATTGGGAAAACTCCAAAGAAAAAAATTAAAAAAATATATAAAATTTTATCTTCAACAAATTAAATATAAAAATATAAAATAAAATTAAAAAAATTAAAATAAAACAATTTTGAATAGAGTCTTATAAGGTGATGGTTATGCATAAGAAAAACATCACCTTTTTTTTTATATTTTATAAATTGTCTCTTTATGTTGATGGTTATTATTGATAAGAAAATCCTTAAAAAATTTTATTTTGGTTATTTTGGGATGCTNGAGAGATATATATATATATATATATATATATATATATATTCGAAATAGATGTGTAGTCAAATGCATGGCACAATCAAAATTTAAAATAGGCTAATTTTAGAAACTTATATCTAAATATTTTGAAAACCATAATAAAATTATATAAGTAAACTCATATAATCCATTTATATATTTTTAATAATTTATAGATAATTTTATTTTTACTTTTATGTTTTTATAATGTTATTTTTTTATTTATCAAAAAAATAAAAATAATAATACCCAACTTCAAAAAAAATTAAATTTCTTATAAAAAAGACACTAATTCTTTTTATATTTATAAAAAAAATATTATCTCAAACTAATAAAAAATAAATTTTTTAAAAGTGGTTTTTCATCAATGATAAAAATTCAATAAAAATGTGGGACAATATTTATCCACAATAAGATAATTTACAGATTAAATATATCAATTTGATAGTAAAGGCATTAATGTGCTACAAAATCAATAATTTAGCGAAAAAAATTTCCAATAAACCCATTGGAAACTCAAATAAGAACTAACTAAACTATTTCTAAAAAAAGAAAAAGAAAAAGAAAAATAAACAAAGTTTGAAACAACGTTAATGAAAACACGAGTTCAAGACACTTCTAAACTTGGGCTTTCTCTAAGCCTAGGAGACCCGTACTTACGTAGAAAACTAAGCCGAAGCTGAAGGCCCGAAAACATTTTGCCCTGCTCAATCGCTAAGCGAGCTTTTTTCTTCTTCCACTAAACAAACCCTGCTCGTTTTCAAGGTTTCCATCTTAAAACCCTTTCCAAGTTTCTTTTTTTTTGGAAAAGAAATTCACTGTTTTTGTTTTTATGCATAATTCGGTAGATCATGTATTTTGTTTTGGTACTAATACTGAAGAATGATTTGCAGGTGAGAAACGAGAAATCATCTACTTAAATAGACAAAAAGAAAAAGAAAGAAGAACAGAGAAATGGCAAGCCAAGCTGCAGCTAGCGCTTTTAATGGCAGCATGAAGGTGCTTCCTTTTAATCTTTAGTGACCCTTTTCTCTTTATGTTCCATTCCTTCATTTTCCATGGAAAATGAAGGTTCTTGTCACAAACTAGTAGAGAAATTAGACTTTCCTTTTCAGCACACCGAGTGTTGTAAAATGTACTATATGGATTTTAAATGCCTCCTCTTTTTTTCTTTTTTTACGATTTGATACATTTATGTTCCGCCCGCGAATGTTTTTAATGCCTAGTTTCTTTGGAGCATCATAGTGAATCATTCAATACAGTGTATGAAAATTAGATTTTCTAGTTTATGTGCTCAATTTTTAGTTTTTTTGTGGAGTGCTTTTCTGTGGAATTATTTTGACCCCTTGTTATTACCACAACTACACTCAATATTCACTCTCCACCTCTAAATCATCTCCAAAATGTGTGGCCACTCCTAATTGAGGTTGTCTTCCAAATGGATTCAGATGGGCTGCATAGTGTTTCCATTCAATATTAGCCTCCAAGTATATATGCCTGGCCACAAAATATTTCAATGCTTTGATGTGCGCTTCATGTCCCTAACATCTGGCCCTAGTAGATGCAGAAATGTCTTAATATGAGTGAAGTTGGTACTTTAGACTTAGGAACATAGTTGTCAAATATAGCATTGTTGAGCCCTTGCTCAGCTCTTTGGTCGAAAACCTTGATGTGGCTTTGCCTCCTCTCACCTCCATTAAGAGGCAGGGCTCTTGAACTGCAGTAACTGGCCCATTCCTTGCTGATTTTGTCCAACCATCAAATATCAAAAGCCAAAGCATCCATTAAAGTAAAAAATAAAAATAAAAATAAAAATATTCTACATTTGTAAACTCAAAAACACCTTTTCTAAGGGAAAACATGAAAATTAAATTTTAAACAAGTAAAAGGATTTCGCTAATAAGAGATAAAGGAGAGGAACATTCACTTCATATACATGCTTGATGGATTCTTTGTGATGTACTTTTAGGGCGAATGACAATGCATGTGTTTAACATCTCTACCTGTTGTTTTATGACTTGATAATTGCATTGGAATTGGTAACAGAAACTGTTGTTCTGCATGTGCATTTTCAGAAAGCACATGCTGGCCTCAAACGTATCAATCTGGAAGGTCTTCGGTGGAGAGTATTTGATGCCAAAGGCCAGGTGGGATCTCCCCTTTTTTCCAATATGTGTTCCAAGATATTATAGCTTTATTATGGTAGGAATGTTTTCCATGTTAGGCAACTTGTAAGGGGAAATAAGATAATACTTGGATTTCAATGCCAATACTTCTCTTTCTTCCTACCCTCATCTGGGAAATGAAAAACAGGTCCCATGAGTTAATTGTTTGTGAAACAAGTTTGGCAGGGGGGAGGTGTAGGATTTAGTGAAGGAAATGGTCCGCTGATTCTTTTTTCATGAAGATGCATTATCATGCTGGATTTGAACTGGTTTGTACTGCCTTTCTTATTTTTTAGTTCTTTAAGTTTGAAATTGTGACGGTACCCCCTTTTTTATAGGTTCTTGGAAGATTAGCATCTCAAATATCAACAGTTATTCAAGGCAAGGATAAGCCAACTTATGCTCCTTATCGTGATGATGGTGATATGTGCGTTGTGCTTAATGCAAAGGATGTCTGTGTTACGGGGAGAAAAATGACGGATAAGTTTTACCGCTGGCATACAGGGTATCATAACATTTTCTTATTTCTGACTTCCAAGTTAATGTAGAATGTGGGATTTCAAGAGGACAAATGATCAACTTTCATCTTTTCTGATCTTCACACTCTGAAAACCAAAGCTTTCATGTAATATAAAATAGCATAAGAAAATAAATGATCTCATGGTGGTCCCTTAATAGCTGGAAAATTATTTCTTAGTCACTCTAATTAAATCTCCTTGTAATTGAAGATGAGTAAACATTTTTAAAGAGGAATATGAAGTCTTCAAACACATCTTTTTACTAACAATGAAACAAAGATAATTGTGTTCCAATTTTGATATGTAGAGAAAGGGACCAAATGCAATTTCTGATATAGTCTATAGTCTTGCAATGCTGCTAAGCTTATCCCATTCTTGCATTGAAGCCGTGTTGATTGATTATATGTTTTCTGTAGGTATATAGGCCACCTCAAGGAAAGGAGTTTAAAAGACCAGATGGCCAAGGACCCTACAGAAGTCATCCGAAAAGCTGTTTTGCGCATGCTTCCAAGAAACAAATTGCGTGATGTGCGTGTTATACCAGCCAAATTATATTTGTTTGAAACATTACTCTTTTAAGTTTTTTGACATTTTTTCTTCTGTTGAAATGTTTGATTCTTAATCTTTTTCCTTCTTTCCTCTCTTGAACAACCCCCCCCCCCCCCCCCCCCCCCCCCCCCCCCCCAAAAAAAAAAAAAAAAACCTATAGGGATACTTGTTTAAGTAAGGTTAGCATTTGTCATATCGTGATTTGAGTGTAGTTGATGATTCGCTTTTGTGGTTCTGAAATGCAGTTACACAGGAGGATTAAGACACCGTCAATGCTTTTCTTCCATCTAGAAAAATTATTGTATTTGATTTGGCCTATGATGGAATGAAACGAAAAGAATAATAATAATGAATTTTCTCACTGCTGTAAGCACTACCAATAAAAGTAGAGTTTCAACCTTGCCTTCTAAAAATCTGTATGTGCTGCAAGTTTGCTAAACTAGAAGTCAGATTGTCTTTATTTATTAGTTGAGCAGGCATTGGCTTTATTAATTTTAAGCAACTAGCCTGAAATATCTGTTACCTGTGATAAAACTGTCTTGACAGTATTAATTTTTGCATGCAGGATAGAGATAGGAAACTGAGGATTTTTCCTGAGAGTGAGCACCCCTTTGGTGATCAGCCAGTTGAAGCATATGTGATGCCTCCCAGAAAAGTGCGAGAAACGCGACCTCGTGCTCGAAGAGCCATGATTCGAGCTCAGAAAAAGGCAGAGCAACTGGAACAGGCTGGTAATGATAAGAGAAAAGGCAAGAAGAGAGAAGTTGAAGCAGATTTGACCGAGTGAAAAGTGGGCAGAGCTTATTTCCATATCTGACAGTTAAAGCGTTCTTATTTTGCATGTAACAACCCTAATGCGGTCATGGATCACCAGCTGCTTCCAATGGCAGCATTTCTTGCCTGGCTCTTGTCATTCCTTTTAGGTTTACAGACATTGTGAAGCCATTTTAGTTTCCGCTGTCTAAAGTTTCTCAATGGGAAATGAAGATGAAGCTAATGGACCCTTTGGCCTGTTGGAAGCCCTCAAAATTTCTTTTTGTTGCTTCATAACTCTGACCATCGTGCGATGAAAAGAAGAATGTTACAAGGTTAGCCAATAAGAGATTGGTGGGAAATGAGCAAATGAAAAAGAAATTAGAGTGGGTATTACAGATCATTTGGGTCACGTAGACATTCATGCAGTATAGGCGGGGGCAACAGCAGGAATGCCTCCGTAATTAGCCATCCTCGTGCATTGTCGGTGAAGCTTGAAAACTTATGGAAGCCCCGTACTGACCAAAGCAATGACTGTCTTTGTAACGAGTATATATATACATAAATGTCGACACGCTGAGAATCCAATAGCTGCGATGGCACAATTGCACTTGTAGGAGTCTTTGGCTGAGATCAGTGTTTTGTGGACAATTTCACAGCCATCTCAAAGCACCAGTACCTAGAATATCAACAAATAAACTCTGAAATCAGTTCCTCTGACTCCTGAGAGAAATCAGAGGGGGGGGGGGG
>SRLM01000159.1:0-42851 GCA_015708895.1 Populus ilicifolia | reverse complement strand
GGGGACAGCAACAAGGAAAACCATTGCAGCTACAAATTTCAGCCGCAACAAACCCAGTGGCTCAAAAACAAAACAACAAACCGATCAGTTCAACTAAACGCAACCATAAAACCAGCACCTTAGGGCCACCACAGACGATAGTTTTCAGCCGCATAGGCTGTAGTCCAATATGAACAAAAAATCCCAGCAGCCTCACAATTACAATTGGCAGAATTTCGTGAGTAGGGGATAGCCACAACCAATAGGATAACCACTGGCATGTGAGATGTTCAACGACTACTTGCTCAAAACTCAGATCACAGAAACAGAGCACCAGTGAAGACCAAGCACACAGGAGGGCACTGTGGCAGGACTTCTATAATGCAGGATCAGCTGTCACAAAAGTAAGCATCAAGTCAACAGCCCTAACATAGCATTTCGCTGTAGTTTTGCCTTGGTATGTATTTATGCTTTTGAATACGTAAATTCAACTTCCTGCACAATAGAGCTATAGAAGTTTCATGCAATTGTCTACGGATTTTTCTCAACCTTTCCATGCATGTATCATTTGCATTCAAGGCCTCCCAATTCTTTAATGTTGACAATAAGTGACTTTAAATTATATAAAGGGAAAATTACTCATATCCTTCCAGGGTGGGTCATTGAGGTGATACGGTAAATTTTATCTTTTTATCAAAAATTAAAATTATGCTGACCTGCTATGTCAAGTATAATTTCAGAAACTACAAAGCAAAGGTGAAATTGCGTGGATAGTCAAGGTAATTTTCCCTTGTATAAATAAGAAAACTCTCATAGAAAGGACTGAAACCAATGAAAAAGGCAAGGAGAAATATTTTTAAACTAAGTTTAACGCTTGAATGAAAATTGATTGCAGAAAATTAAATAAATACTTTCAAACAAAATTCTTACAGAACAATAAGTATCTTCAAACTAAAATTTTCAATATCAACACATCTAGGTTTCAGAAGACGGACAAACCAACAAACTTGATCGTGAAACAACAAATATCCAAAAAGTAAAGAAGTTACACTGCTTGCATACAACACAACTTTCTTTCTCTCCCTCGCAGCAGAAACACAAAAGAGGAGGGGGGAGGAAAAGCTAAAAGTCCTAATCACTTGATGATCCATCATCATCTTCATGCTCCTTCACAACCTTCTCAATGAGCTTCCTCCGAACTCCTTCAATCACAGAATCTCTTGATCTATCAGTTCCACCCTGACCATCATTTAGTACAGGATCTGATTGGCAGAGAACTAATGCAACACCTAGTTTGAGAGGAAAAGAAGAAAAATTGGCAGTATCAGGATAACAGGTGGGTTAATAATAATAATTGGCAGTATCAGGATAACATGTGGGTTAATAATAATAAAAAAAGGGTGGGGGGAGGTTGAAGATCATAGTCATCTGTTGCTACATGCCCTGCCAAGAGAATCCTCTCATGATCTTAAATCTAACAACGCTTTCATCCAGGAATTTTTTTATATAAAAAAAGAGTTTTACACTGAAAGAGGAACTTTGATTTCTACCTTCTATACTATTTCGACCTCAGGCATTTTGTGATATAATCATCATTGCAAGACCAGATAGAAATATGTATTGTATTATGCATATCTCTATTTAGTACAAAGCATGGAAAAGAAGGTAAAAAATCAATCATGCCACTTACTTGGGGTGCTCACAAAAATTTAAATATTCAGAAATGGCATCGCTCAAACATCCATGGCTTAGATTTAAAATTGCATTTTGCGTAAAAACTGCCAAATCTATTAAGTCTCGTAAAAATGTTTCATTCATTTTTGTTCTCTAGAAAGCTCATTGTCGATCTTCCAGAATTTCCTTTCCTAGACAAACCAGTATATGACATCATGGAGAATTCCAATCACTAGACCACATAAGATTTTATAAATACAGGATATTCTCGCAGAACATGCCTGAAAACTTTATTCGTAAAAACTCATGAAATAATTTTTAGATTTAGGGGATGCAGGTGTTATAACAAAAGCCGATAAAATGTATAAACTGAAACAATGAAAAGGAAGCACCAAACAACAGAAAGCACAGATCTTAAGCACTCAAAAACAACAGATCAGAAGCCAACCATGAGAAATTACCTTCAGGTGTGCATCTCCGTCCAAAACTCCTTAATCCAGCATAGTTAGCTTTCACAGCACCATTATTATAAACCAACAAGGTAGGAAGATTATGATCAGGATAATTCGGTATACAATCTGTAGACACAATCTTAACAAACTTTGTCCCTGGATATTTCACTGCCAATTCTTCCAAACATTTCATAAGCACACCACATTCCGCATACCCATCCTTGTACAAAAGCACCACAACCCAAACATCCGGACCTGCCTGCGACACTTCCCTCACAAAATCCGAACCCGATATCGGCACCACTGATCCAAACCTCACAATCTTTGTAGCCTCCCTCATTTCTGTCAATCTCTTCTTCCTAATAGAAAAAAAACAAAAAACTTTGTATTAAATTTCAGCGACAATCAGTCAAAATCAAAGTTTTTTCCCCCCAGAAAAAACAAAAACAACTTAGCTTGCAGACACATTCTTACAACAGCAAGAGTAGATCTTTTGCTAATCTTCAGTCTTTTAACAAAAAAAAAAAACATGAATAAATAAAATCTTCTAGTCCGAATTACCGACTCGGCATAGAGGAATCTTAAATCCCAATGCATGTGAATTTTTTTTTCAATTATTTGAAACCCTAGACAGAAACAGCAAGAAAAACTTAGTTGAATTAATTGATAAAAAAGGGACCTGTATTCTTGGAGGAAGCGGTCGTCATCGAGATCAAGATCACCTTCAAGGGACTCAAGTTCCTCTTCAGTTTTGGAATCAATAAAGGATTTGTCTTTAGGGATAGAATCTTGATCAGAAGCTGGAGTGAAAGGCGGTGGCTTAAAAGCAGGTGGTTTTTCTGGCAAGTTTCCAAGCTTTCTCTGTATATCATCCCATTGTGTTGAAGTTCCTTCTACATCCTTGTACACAAAATGATAATCTCCCATTTTCTCTTGATCTCCTCTCCTCTCTTCTCTTCCCTAATAAACACAATCCCTTTTTATTTTCTTCGATTTAGAGCAGTAAACATCTGTCTCTATCCCTTCGATTCTTATTTATTTTGTTCCTTGAATTTAATAGTCTTACAAGACCTCAAGTCGAAGCTTTTAGTCCTCAATTTTTCAAAAAAAAAACATTTAGTCCTTATATTAAATCTTTTTATCAACCAGATCCCTACATGTCAACAAAAGGTAAGCATCCCCCAATTGAGATCACAAAACTACCCATCCCCCCCCCCCACACACACACACAAATTTTAATATATTTTTTTATTAATATATAACTCCCAAAGCCATCATGGTACCCATGCTATTTTGGGTTCCAGCCCAAAATGTTTTGTTATATTTATTTTACCGCAATTAAATTTAATTAAGAATTGGCAAGTTGATAAACAATGAGAATTAAAAAACTAATAAATTGTAAAATAAGTTGTGAATATCAATTAAATACAATAATAAAAGGGTTAAAAAATAGATACATCTCATCTCATGACATAGAGTTCTCTTTAGATTTATATTTTATTTAATTATGTATCTATAAAAATGGATTCTCATCACAGATATAATAATTTAAATCTTGTAGTGAAATGATCATTGTTAGTATAAATTCTTTTTTTTTTTATTATTAATATTAATATCTTTTTAATCTATCTTTCTCTATCCATGTTGTTTATTGCATGCAACGATGAGTAATTAAAACCAATGCTGAAAAGAAAATAGCAAACTGAAATAACTCTAAACGGTATCATTTTAATCCAATCCAATTTTCTTAATGCTTGCTTTTTTATAATATAAAATTTTATTAGAAGTTTTTTTAAATAAAAACCTATTATAATATTTAAAAACAAGCTTTAATAAAATAAAATAATAAATTGATAATTATGATGTGAATGTATTAAAAAGATATAAAAAAAACTAATACCAAGAAAAATTATATAAAAAACTTACAATAAAAATTTTAAAACCAGATACTTCAAATACATTTAGAAAATTATGCATATTAGGTTAATTTGTACCTATTAAAGAACTATTTGCTGATATTACCATTGATCTTCGACAACTAAAATTGAAGTATTTTGGTAACCTGTTATAACCGGTTTAAAAATTTAAAATCAAATAATTTATATTAAAAATACTTACCTACTTTTCAATGTATCAATGAAGGGGGAATCATAAAAATCAATACATAAGAGAGACCAAATATAAAAATACTTAAACTTGAGGGCTCAAAGTGTAGATTTACAAACAGTAAATAAACATGGGAAAAAGACTGTGAATTATTATAAATATCAAATTTTATTTCATATGTTTTAATTTCGTCCTTTGCAACAACCTTAAACTTTCCCATATGAAATCAACATGCAGTTAAATACCAAAACAATGGCTGACACACGCACGCGTTAAACGACATCCGAAGAGAATTGGAGTATCAATGGTTTTTTTTATTAAAAAAAAGAAAAAAACTTAAAGAAAATGCGGCTGAAAGGCCAAAAAGGCAGTGGTATAATGCTCACGATAGGAAAATGTGAGGATGGTAAAAATAATATTTTTTAAAATTTATTTTTAATATTAATATATTATGATGATTTAAAAATATTAATTTTAAAAAATAAATAAAAAATTACAAATTTCTTTTAAAATATTTTTTAAATACGAAAACAAACCGATCGAATACAGTAAAATCGCTTAAGTTTTCCTTGAGAATTGTTAATGGTGATAATAAATAACTAGACTGCAGCTTGCTTGCCTTTTGAAAACTCTCTCTCTCCAAAGCAAAACGAGAGAAAAATAAAATCTCCAAATTCAATTATCTTTATGTTCGGTTTATTTAATTATTTAAATAGATAGAGAAGATGGCTACGGTAGAATCGCTGGTGGCGCAAATCCAAGGGTTATCAAGCAGCGCTGGGGATTTAAGTTTGTTGTTGACTCACTTGAAACAAGCAGATGAGTTTCTGCACAATGAGTCTACTCGGCTCTTGCCTTTTCTAGAACAGCTCGACCCGACTCTTCACTCTCTTGGTTATCTTTATATTTTGTGAGTTGCAGCATTATTCTTTCCTTTCCTTTCCTTTCTTTCTTTTTTTCCCTTTTAAATTTGTGCACTCTGATACGCTTAGGGTTTTAGTTTGTTAAATTATTATTATTATTAGGGTTTTGGGGGTATGTAATATTGTTGTGTGTTTTTGAGATATTTTCACTGCTTGGAAAAGGGAAATTTAGGAAGTATTGTGTCTTCGTTGCGATAGAATTGGATGATTGTTGAAATTTAAGAAAGATGAGATTCTTTACTCAAATTGATATGGTTAGGAAAAAAAAGGGTGTGATATTATGTTGATTTAGTGTAGAGAATGGGTTACTCTTGTGGGATTTTTTGTTTGAACTTGTGTATGTGGGTGGCAGAGAGGCATGCACTTCTTGGCCAGTTACCAACGAGCAAGCGAGAAGACTGGTTTTGATCCTTTCCAGGTTTCTCACATCTTGTGTTGCAGATCAGATTCGTTTGGCGCCTGAAAAGTGTACCAATCTTTCTTCACCCTGGATTAAATTTAAAATGTGTTTGATTTGTGTCTATTGTCTTGTAGTATTGTTTTTCAATGCACTTAATTGATGCTAGTTATCTTTTTGAGTTGGTAGTCATCGCTGTCTGTAAGAGTTTCAAAGACCAAGTGCTGATGCTTGAAGCACCTATCCGTGGTGTGCTCCCTTTGCTGGAAGCTGTGAAAAAGCTACGCTCCTCCGAACATTTGACTACTTTGCATCCAGATTTTCTTCAACTTTGTTTGTTGGCAAAGTGCTATAAAACTGGTCTTTCCATTCTGGAGGATGATATTTTTGAAGTCGATCAACCAAGGGATTTTTATCTCTATTGTTATTATGGGTGACTTGCTGCCCTTGCTACTAGACCTTCTGTGTACTGTTTCATTTGATGCCATTGTCACTTTCATTATGCTAAGCTGCTTTGCCTGTGATCTCCTGTTGTTCAGTTAATTATTATTGTGTCTGGTTTCTCTTTGTTTTTGACATCTTTAGTTTCTCTGCATTAAAGCGATAATCATTAGCTTCATAGGATTTCTTGTTGTTCATACAGCTCATGCTTTGAAGATCATTATTTGTTTAAACCAATCAATGGATGCATTTGCTACACTTTTTTTTTTCTTATGCATTTTAAACTAGCAATTTAGTTTACTAACAAGAAACATAATAATTTGTGCTTGTCTACTGAATAGTTAGAATTTTTACTGTTTTTGATAATTATGTAATTCAACCATGCCCGGATTGCTTTTTAGCTAAGCTAAGGTTAGAACATCTGCATGCTAGTTAGGCGTATTCCCATGGAGGAGCCTGAATCTTAATTCCCTTGGGAGCCTTTTTGGACTTTAATGGGTTTGCTGGTGTGCCAAAACCCTTGAGTCTTAAAATGGTGAAATCAAGAATTTCTCAGTTCACAGAGAATAAGCAGACGTGAAAAGACATGGGAGTTTCATGCTTTTGATTATTAGATAGCCTTAACCTCTCCCATATACAAATCATTTAAGCATCTTGCAGCCAATTTGTTATCTCTCATATAGACGAGGAATTTCTTTGAGTGCATCTGACATTTGACATCATGACAGGGGGATGATATGCATTGGACAAAAGCGCTTTCAGAAAGCACTGGAGCTTCTACACAATGTATGTGATCTAGTTGCGATCTGTTCATCCACTTTGGCTATTCAATAATATTGTAATTGTTTGACTTTGTTGCTGTTCCTAATTGCATCAAACTCATTTCAGGTCGTGACTGCTCCTATGTCTTCTATAAATGCTATAGCTGTTGAAGCATTCAAAAAATACGTATTGGTTTCTCTAATTTACAGTGGACAGGTATGCCGTTACCAAATGAATTTGGGATGTAAGGTTATTCAGAAAGATAGCATACTCGTAGGAGCTGTTTCTTGGAAATTGAATGATGCTTGTGTGCTTACAAGTAATTAGTTTTCTAAGGTCATGTTTTTCTTACTCCAGTTTTATTCTTCATTGGCTTGGATGTGCATCCTGGCAAGCTTTGACACCCCAAGATCATCTATATTTCATTTCTTGTTTAATGTCTTTGAAACATCATTTTATGTTTCTTTTTTTAGCAGTTCTCTACCAGTCTACCTAAGTACACTTCTTCAGCAGCTCAGAGGAATCTAAAGACCATATGTCAGGTGATTTCAAATTTATGATGTACACTGCTGGCAGTTTTTTTTTTTAATTGATTTATAGTTTTTGCATTAATACTTTAATCAGCCAGGGTCATTGCATCCTTGAGAAAAAAATTGAGAAGTTGTTTAACTGAATTTGTAACATAGCTTGCAAAAACAATAGAACCATAATTATGCTGTTTTATGTGTGAGTAGAAAGTAGCACCATTTTTCTTTCTTTTGAAGTATGCATTTTACAAAAAAGACCTTTCTCATGAACTTAAACTTATCATGCGACTACCCAGCTTCCTATGATGGAATTCTAGTCTAATTTTCCCAAATGAAAGCTGCATTTACCATGGATATGCTTGGTTGAATCTAGTTTAAGATGATATGTTCCATATTGATCTCTGAGGTTCTCTTATGTCTATGAAATGAAATAAATGGAAATTCTTTATTCTTTTTTAGTGAAATATTTGTTGTTTACACCATCAACAGTGTTTGTGTCTGTGCATGCAGAATTGTTTTGCAATCATATAGATATATGCAGGTGAGATTTGAAGTTTTAGTTGGGTTCTACTCTCTTAACACATTTATTTTTACCCTTTGAGCAGCCCTATATAGAATTGGCAAATACTTATAGCATTGGAAAAATTTCAGAATTAGAGTCATACATTCAGACAAACAGAGAAAAGTTTGACAGCGTGAGTCTACAAGCACACATTTCACATTTTCACTTCCTAAGACAAATATAAGATCTCTTCATCATCTGAAATTGGCTCTATCTTCTTTTTCAGGACAATAATCTTGGATTGGTGAAGCAGGTTGTATCATCAATGTATAAGAGAAACATTCAGAGATTGACCCAAACATATTTGACTCTTTCCCTCCAAGATATTGCGAACACTGTGCAACTCAGCAGTCCTAAAGAGGCAGAAATGCATGTGCTTCAAATGGTAGTACCTCATGCAATTATCTCTGATGTTAAGCATGCAGCATTTTCATATATATTATTTTTTTCATTTCTTGTGTGATCCATTTACTGCAAAATACTTATAGTAACTAGATCACTAATAGTGCACACCTATATCTTATACCATAATACAAATTAACATATTTTATTTCAAATTGTAGATCCAAGATGGTGAGATATATGCAACAATCAACCAAAGAGATGGTATGGTTAGATTCTTAGAGGATCCGGAGCAATATAAAACCTGTGAGATGATTGAGCATATTGATTCTTCTATTCAGAGGTACAGTAGCTGGAATTTTAAACTGTTATTTATAAGTGAAATACTTCCATTCTGCCAGTAGTTTCCAGTGAAAAATATTTGGGGATAAAATTGAACCTGCTCTAATGGCCATTGCTACAATCAATGTCAATAGTCTTAGACCTGCACCCTCAGACCTGCAACCTGAGGGTGCAAGGTGAGTCTTGTGCCAACTTGCGCGCACCACGTAAATAAAAAAAAAAAAAAGTTGAGTCTTGTGAACAACTACACCATGCCCATGTGATGAAAATTGGACTATCTGCAAGTACACTCTCTCAAATTTCCACTTCAATTGAACCATAACCGTGTACTCATCTGTTAACACTGAGCAGTATGTTTACCTCAAAGGAATCGTAATTATGGAACAAAATCTCATAAATCTACTTAAGCACATAAGGATGTCTTTGTCAAAACCAGATTGAAGTCTCCATGATTTTATTTTATTTTCTCTTAGAGTATATTGATTGACCTTTGAATAGATCATGATAAACTCTCTATTTGTGCTTTGCATCTGATGGTTCGGTAAACCATAAATATAAATTGCATTATGTTATTTTCACAGTAATAAATTATAGGATAAATGACTTTCAATATCCAGCCAAACCTATTTACTAGGTTGTAGCTGCATTTCAGTCTCGATGAATATTTTGGTAATTCCTTATCTTCCACCATGTTTGTTATACTAGGATAATGACACTGTCAAAGAAGCTGACCGCAATGGATGAACTTATATCATGTGATCCTCTGTACTTGGCAAAGGTAATCTTATTACATCGGTTCCTGTAATACATATAAGCTGAGCTTGTTTAGGATATAGCGTGCGCTAATCAGTTTGTTCCTGTGTTTGTCTAGGTTGGAAGAGAGCGTCAGAGATTTGACTTTGATGATTTTGACCCTGTTCCACAGAAATTCAACATATAGGGGAAATTGGAGGATTGTGGAATACAAGTGGAATTTAATTGAGAATGATGCTAGGTTACTACCTATAACACTATGTTTAAAGAGATGGAAAATTTAAACCCTTGTTTCACTTAATTAAAAAAAAGGATAAACGATATCAAATTATTATTCTTTTTTTGCCTCGTTTCTTTTCTTGAAATAAGAAATCCAGTTCAGTGACAACTCATGTCAAGTTATTAATTTCATGTGTACGTATCGTCAATTTCCAAGATAATTATTAGACCATCCTGCATGCTCTTCATCCTTTATATTCTTCATGTTGAGGTTTGGGGTGGACAGGAATCCTGATACACTGTTGAGTTTGCCTCTACCCAGGCTTTGTTGCCAGGATGAGAAATCAACAGAACTGAATTCTCTTGATTGGAGCGGAAACAGATTTATAATCCGTGGAAAGCACTTGCAAAACTGACAAATCCATCTCCTGTTACTCTAGCGTGACTATCTCTTCCCTCAATCAATTCGTTCAACATGGGTTATGGGGCTCCAATTTTTGCTTATTGGGCATATCATTACAACCACTGGGAAGATGCCTGTATTAGCACAAGATAAACCTGAAAGTAAATGTGTTTCGCCTGTATTAGCACAATATAAACCTGAAAGTAAATGTGCTTGTGCTGGGGCCGCAGCCACCAATCAAGTCATCAGCACAAAATTTCACTTCTTTTTCAATCCAAAGCGTACAAAATACTTCTCCCTCGAAAATGAAAAAAGTAAAACAAAACAATCCGGGTTTCAAAGCAGAAAAGAGCAAACTGAAACACTGACAGGCCGGCGCATGATGATGTACAAGGGATATCCTCATAAAAGAAAGGGAGACTGAAAAATGAGAAGACGCTCGGCAACCAAATTTTGCAGATGTCAAAACTAGAATTCTAGAAGGTACAAAGAATGCTATCTAACTCTCTTCACAATCATGGCAAAAGATTGTCACTAATTTACTGTCGTGCTTCTTTCTTTACACAGAACGTGCCATTCTTGGAGCACGGCTGTTTGAAGAGCCATGTGCTCAACCTCCTCTGCGGTTAATTTTGACAGGGTTCCTTTTGGTTTTTTACCATCTTCTTTGGGCTCTTTCTTATCGCCACCATTCTCATTTTCTTTCTTTTCCTCATCATCCTCTTTCTCCTCCTCTTCATCATCAGATTTTGGAGTTTTGGGTGGTGGTTGGGCTGCCTTAAACAGGGCTATTCTTTCCATTGAAATCCTAAGCCTTTCAGCAGCAGCCTCTTTCACTTCATCTTCAGGCATGTACTCCACACCTCCATCAGCAAGGTCATCCAACCAGCTCTGCAAGTCTGCTTCAATCTCCTTTGTGATTGACGCATCAGATGCTCGGACAACAAATTTGCAGATCATTGTTGTTGTTTCGTCACCCAGATCAACATTTCTGCTCACTTCACTGGCTCCAAATATCATCATGCCTAAGAAGCCTCCATACCAAGTTTTGGCAGCATAGCAAAGCTGTCACACAATAGGGAACTTCAAATTTTATTTGAAGAGTAACATTGGCTTCTTTCCGAGTTCAAGCTGGGAAATATGATAGAAACTAGCCAATTTAAAATTGAATGTAACTGACGTGAGTTGTATAACATGAGCAACGAGAAAGGGATGAGTTCTAGTGGACAGCTTTAATAGTTAAAACCTCAAACAATAGAGAGAGTCCTACCTGAAACCCTGCCACTGTGCGGATGATGTGTGAACAAACTCTGTGGAAAGGCTTGGAAGACAATGATTTTAGTCCACTGAGGAAAGGAGAAGAACCATATTGCTGCGCAGCAGTGGCCTTGAAGCCACTTCCTTCATAAATGTATGTGCCAGTATACTCTACTACAGCTGGTAAACTAGGCCATAAGCGGAAGAACTCAACAGGTGAAATTTTATGTGGCAAAAGAAGTTCAGTCAGCGGAATTTTGTAAGGCTGGCACCTCAAAATCACAGGTTCTCCTAGTTCTGGTCTCGAGCTTCTCTTCTGTTTCATGATCTGTTGATCCTCCTCAGCATAATCACCATCATTTATTGCACCCCTTCCATAGAATGGGTAGTATAAGACTTGAACCCAGAGGGCACATCTCTCAAAATGGGACACACCCAATGTAACACTGCAAAGTACTGGATCCTATGCACAGAATCAATTGCACAGAATCAAAGATATTGCAATAAAAAAAAAAAGAACACTAAAAACAAACAGTATTAACAATGGTGTAAGAGGAATAGCATCCAGTCCCATAAAATTTACGAGCAGAAACCCAACATCCCTTAACAAAAGAGGTACCCAGAAGGAAGGTATTTAACGGCAAAAGGTCATATCCTTCCAGAATGAACACCCAATCAATAACATTTATAAATTTGCTTTGATATTTTTATAAAAAAAATTGTCTATCAAATGATAAAAAGAGCATAAGAAAAGTGCATTGCAAAGTCACACACGGAAAAGAAACAGTGCCAATTTTAGGAAGAACAAGTATTTGAGACAGTACAAAAAGATACCTGTGAAACAAGATTACGCAACTGTCGCACTGCTTGAGTAGATCCATCCATAAAATATAATCCACCAGATAACCCAACTCGAATATCCACCCTATCCAGTTCAAGTTCAGTCAAATTTAAAACCTGCAAAGAGTTCAGAGTGAGTATGATCAACAAAAAAAGAATGTATATCCATAACAACATCTACAGAATAGGAAAAATGTGAGAGATTACTACGCTTTTAACTTCTTTTTTGGTTTCTCTGATGTGTAGAAACTAACCTCCAAGGTATTGCGTTCATAGCTTATATAATAACTGCAATATTAGTAAGTTGCTATGCTAGAAAATGTTATTAGAATACAAATAAGTTGACTCCTCAATCAATTGCAATTAGCACAAACTACAGACCAAGTGATCCAAACACAACTTAAAACTTTCAACCCTAATATTGACAGGGGGGAGATTGGATAGTGCATGAAATTTCTACAATGCAATCATTAAATCAAATATTGTTGCGTAAGCACAAATGCTCTATCAAGTAAGTTCATGAGAAACAAACTGCTAGTGACATGTTCTTTTAAACATTAATTTGGATCCAAGAATTTGTACGAAGTGAAATTTTAGTTACATCTTGACTCTTATCCACCACTCCATTTATTTTGTTCATAATATCCCTCATTTTAGTGATAAGGAGAGCTATGGTGTCATGTTGTGGAAGTACTTGAATAAGGAGAGCTACTGAGTCATGATACGGAAGTACTTGACTTCAAGCTTTTAATAACTAATTCATTTTATGCTATATTATACAGGAAAAAAACTGCTATATTGGTCAATGGAAGAATCCAAGACTGTTATGAGTATGAAAAAGCTAACCTTTAGATGAAGAGTAATCCTACCATCACCCGAGTCTGCCAAATGATAAGCTTCAACATAGCAAGGATCGCTACTACCAGTCAAAGTATGTGCAGTAGGCTGAAGCTTGAGCAGTGGAGAGTCAATTCCTTTTGTCAACAAAATAGTTAATTCACTTGGATCTGGTCTCCAAAGCTCTAAAATAGCCCTGTGAACTAATCCTTCCAATTTTCTGTCCTGAGCAGCAGCTGCTTCATAAAACTGAACAGTAAGTTTGTGGTGGCTAAATGGGTAGTCTCCTCTGGCTTCACTAACGCCAGGCCACCTGAGAGAGAAATGTCATATCTCAATTCTATGCATAGCAAATTGCTCTGTTACATTTCTTTTTTTGGTAAAAAAATATGTTCACATAACAACATTATTACCATGTGTTTAAGAATTAAGGCCAGTGAGAACTGTCCAAAACAAATCGAAAAATAATTGAACTAAAATTATTTCTAGTTTACTACTACCAAAAGCATATGCTTCAAATCAATAATTAACAAATTGCTAAAATAGAAGAAAGAAGGTGAGGAGATGCCTAAGCTTGTGAATTCTCAAAATATCTTTCTTGTTCCTTTTTTAGTTTTTGAGTAAAAGAAGATTCCCAAAGAAAAATTGAGAAACAAAGGGGACATTTCTAGCCTAGGCTTCCTTGTATCGCATGAATATCATGGACAAGAGAAGACATGCATAGGTCTTCTCATGTACCAATAAATACATCATGCAGACATTGATAGAAGCCCACAAAATTGTGTTTGAAAACAATTTTGTGAGCTTCTATCAATGCATGCATGGTGCTTCAAAAGAAATAATAATTGCATTTGAAGACATGCATAGGTCTTCTCATATACCAACATCATCTTTGAACACCTTAAGAAATAATAATTGGCAAGGCTTTAGAAAACAGCTCTGAAAGATTGATTTCATTAAAGTGTATGGGGAAAACGTGTGCAAAAGCCCAAAATGTGCCATTGGTGAAAGGAGTGAAGGAAGATTCAATAACTGTGAAACTAATGGGAAGTAAGGCACTTTTGATCACAAGAACAGGAATAAAAGAATTCTTCTAGCTAGAAGCCTAATGTAGAAAGATGCAGAGACACATGCATATCCAACATACAGGAAAACCAACTGGGTTTCACCCAGTTCCATGTCATCAAAATGATGCAGCACATTACAGCTCAATCTGGAGAAAGCATGAGGAAATAATGCATGGAAAGCACATTCTTGGATACAGATACAAACTAGGGAAGATTCAGAGACAGAACATTATACACCGTGTTGCTATATATTCAATATCATTAGCAGGTTCAATAATAAAAATAATATCAGAATTTTGTCACTCTCAAATTCAGAATTATGGTAACGAGAAGAAATGCACACCTGCTATCAGGATGATTTTGAACATATTTAAGCCTCTGCAATATCAAGCGGCATTGGTGCTTGTTGACTGAATCAGCCAAACCATTGTTTCTAAACTCTTCAAGCTCTTTAGACAGTAACTGGCCAGCCCTAAGGCTTCGTGATCCCAATCTCTGAGCACTTAAAAGAACTGCCTGAACATCTTGAAGCCTATTTGATGTATTTGCAGGCGAATCAACATTAAATAGAACCTTGTGGATATTTGATATAATAATGTTCAGTGGATCATCAGGATCATCAGCTAGAAGTGGATCCAAACCCTCTAGATTTATGTGTTCAGCAATAGCCCAAATAAGACGGGCATAAATTCTTGGGGTGTTTACCTGTTAAATTGACAGAGAAGTAAGATGGCAGATGATCATTGAGCCTTTGTTAACTTGGAAGAAAATCAGTATTTAGAACTTGAAAGTAGAATGGAGGAAAGGAAGAAATAAACAAACACGAATTTAGAGTTTAACATTGAGGAAACTAAATCCATTGAGAAATAACAACCATATAACGTTGATTTTAACTACATATTTATCCAAATGAGTGTTTCTTTAGCTCCTGACAGTCACAGAAAGCACTCAAAAATAAAAATAGTTGATCCATCAAGAACTTGGAGTTCCAAACATGATAGAGAACTCAACATTACATGCCACAGAAATTTCAAGCACCATCAACAGATTATGAAACGGGTAACATGAAAAGCACTGCTAACCAGCTACAAAACTGATAGTTGAAATCAAGATGCATTCACAGAAGAAGAGCTAGCTACTCTAGCATTACATTTGTTAATAAAAGGCCTCGTGTCACTGATGAACATCAAGCAAGCATTTAGCTTGTTTATCTCATATAACCAGAAAGCTTACACAAGTATGGCGTTGCACAAAATTCAAAGAAACATAAAAGTCTTAAGGCAATGGTTGCCAAAAGCCAGACTGTTGTTTAGTCCACATATAAGCCATCAAGTTTACCAATTTGTTAGCAAGAAATACTATCCTTCTTATCAGCTGCAAAATCACTAAATGTTATAAACTGGAAAGTGCACTGCCACTAACGTGACATTCATGCATGGCTAACACCTCAGGCTTTCATCAAATTTCAATGATATTCAAAGAACAGTGCATACCTCTCGTAGATCTTTCACAAGTTCACGTTGCAAATTTTGCAACCTCGTCTCATTCATGATTTGATCTTGAGAAGCACCATCTTTAATAGTTTTCACTCCTCCTCTGGTATCATATATATGGCACAACCTCACAAGCAACTTCAAATAGCAATCAACTGCATACGTCCTGCCATTACAATCCCATTTGACACAAGGCCTGCACACTTCAACAACTTCCAAAGCTGGCTCTGTCCAGTTTAATGCACCATAACCAGTTCCATAAGCCAAAGCTCCAATAACTCTGCTCTCCATTCCTGAGCTCTTTTGTTCAGGCAAAGGTAGAGACAACTGAAAACAACTTTCCACTAGTGATGCCACCAGCTCCTCCCTAAATAAGCTTTTACTTCTCACACTATTGAGATCATCTCTTATCCTTGCATCCTCAAAAAGAGAGGCAATATCAGTGCCAGCAAGAGGTTTCTGACCTCTTCTAACACTTTCTTTAGCAAAAAGGTCAACACAGAGTGCTGTTCTACAAATGCAAGCTAAAGCATGCATACGGTCTGATTCAGCCCTCAGATTTCTCACCATAAGCAGCAGCTTCTTAAACAATGAAACCTTCAAGCATTAAAATTTACCACATCAATGAATGACCAAAACTAGTTAACAAAAGACAAGATATTACTCAAGGGTTTTACTCAGAGGATCTTTTTTGACCTCATTTAGAGAAAAAATTCATCCTCCATTGCTTCCATTAGAGCAAATGAAGTCTAAGCAAATTTAATGCACTCTTTTCAGGGCACTACTTACTAACTACTAAGCGCAGTGTTTTCAGCGCTAGTCAATGTTATTCTTCCTCATTGCTCCCAACATACGGAATTAGTAAATATAAGAATAAAAATCTTACCTGCATATGAAGATCAAGTAGGTGCAGATTTGTAACAACAGCTCTAACAATACTCTCCCTTGCAGAAGAAAACTCTTGCCTATCCCAAAGTGTCAAAATTGCAATAATAGACTGTGAAGCCCACTCTGGCTTCCCTCCAGGCACATCAGCCAAGTACAACATATTAATCCCCACCTCAAAAATCAAAGCTGGATCCAACGATGACACCAAAAACGGCGCCAAGTGTGTGACCACATCCGAAACCCCAACCAACCTCTCTGCATTCGAGTCCACAACACTCCCATTAACACCACTGCCTGTTCCTGCTTTAGAAAGCTTCCTAATCACCTCCACACTCCCAGATGCCACTGCCTTCACTGAAAACACAAGTGGAAAAACCGTAGCCCTAAAAGTCTCTACTGGTAAGATCAATGATCTCGACATCAACGCATTCCTTCTCTTCCACACAAAATCCACCATTGAAGAGACCCAATTCGACCTAATCGCCAATGAATTCTCACTATCAACTAACTTATCCCCCGCTAAACGGCTCATCCTCTTCGAATCAAACTCTTGAAACAACCTCCCAACTGATTCAAAGGCAACTTTCGAAACCGCATCCGATTTATCCAACATGTTCCCCCCCATCCTCACCCACCAATTCGAGACCTTATGTAACAAATTCACATTATTCTCACACAGCGTAACCAAATCATCACGTGCTAAAACACAACCTAGGGTTTCAGTAATCGAGAATCTCAAATTATCACTCTGCGAATCAAAACAACCAGATATCTCCGCGTTGGCATCCGTAATAAGCTTGGAGAGAGCATGAGAAGGCAATGCAGCAAGGATGGATATAGCAGCAGCAGTGACGTCGGGATCAGGGAAGTGGAGATCGGAGCGGATACCGGAGAGGACAGTGTCCCAGAGATCGGCGGTGAGGCGAGAGGAACGGATTAAGTCGAAAGCGAGTTTTTTACAGACTGCGGAGGCAGGAGAGGCGACGATCTCTTCAACGGCGGATTTGGCGAGGATAGAAATGTCGCGACCGGCTGCGGATTGCTGGAGAGCTTGGAGAAGTGCGCCAGTCTGGCGGAGAGCGTCATTTGAACGGAGGTCTGCTTGGATCTGAGCGTAAAGAATGTCCATATCGTTGGAATAATTTTATAAAAAGAAATGGGATTTATTTCTCCTCTAGTGTTTGGGTGATTTGGGACATGAATGAATGCCTGTTGAATCGAGAGAGAAGGGAGGGCAGGCGGTGATGGGCTGACTAAACGACATGCCGTTTGTTATTTCTTCCCATGATAAATGGTAAATTCTGATATAAAAGTTGATGGGATTTCAAGAGAAGAGTTGCTTAACTTTTTTAATTTTTTTTTTTTTTCCAGCGCAAGTGCTCACGTGAAGTTTCATTTATTTTATGCTATCACGGCGGTTACATTGACATGCTAACGTGTTTGTCATGTGGACGCGTGGCTCTTTATTTTATTTTTAATCAAGCCTTTGTATTTTATTTCCTGTATTTTCATTTTATCATGAAACCAGTGTTTTAAAACCCGGCCCGGCCTTGCTTGATAGGGTAACCCAGGACTGAAACTAGGCCAAGTTAATGAAAAAATAAGATGAGTTATGAGCCGGCGTAACCCGGCTGACCTGGAGGGTTGACCCGCAACTTGACCAACCCGGTAAGACCCGGTCAAAAACCTATTTGCAACCCGTTGATCTTTATTTATTTTTTTACTAAAACAATGCAGTTTTAATTTTTTTTTTAAAATAAAAATTGATTCGGCTGACCGGGATAACCCGGTCAAAACTCGATGACCCGGTCAAAACCTGGAACCCGGGTCTTAGACCGAGCCGGCTACCGGGCCGGATTTAAAAACTATGTTTTAAACTTCCAAAAAGGAATCGACTAATAAATTATTAAACATTAAGATGCTTAAATAAAAATAAATAAATATAAAAGATTTTCGCAAGGAGTGCTTGAGCATTTTACTCAGGAAACAATGTTCTCCTCGTTTACTATGTTACAGTCATCAGTCTGCTGTCTTCAGCTATAAATAACTCATTCTTAGAGGATATGATGAGAAAGATGAGCACTTCCAAATATTTCGAAATCAGCTGCAAATTACATCTTCGATGAAGGCAGTGCTGGAAAAGCCATGTTCCTCAAATCCCTCCTCAATATTTTCCCATCTGGGCTCCTTGGTGTGGAACTGACAAAGGCTACGCGCCTTATTTTCTTGTATGGTGCGGCCTGCTCTTGTGCAAAGTATGTCAGCAGAGCATTTTTACGGGTTAGAATCTTTAATGCAGGCAGGATACATAATTTGATGAGCATTAATAGACTAGACCAGAGGCAGACAAATGATATTTGCACATCCTCTGTAGCTCTATGATATTCATGCACGCAGCACCGAAGGAGGATGCAGATGATAGTATGAAGATTTCTGAACGGTATCTACTAAACTTTTGGCTACTATGATGCCTTCAGGATTTGATGGCAGCACATTGTGATGTTCTATGCAACCCTGAACCCAAAATCCACAGCCTTGCTGGGGCATTCTTGCCAAAACCATGTATTCATGTTAACCACCCCTACTAGACAGTAAGCTCAAAAAGAAAAATAGTTTTAAGCATTGAGAATGAAAACACCTGCTCTGCAACAAAATCCGTTATTCCTCTTTCATTGATGCTGCTATGAAGGTTGTTTCACCAGAAAAGCCATGGGCACCTGACCAGCTTCCTCATCAGGGTATCTGCAAATTCTTCAGTATATCAGAACTCAGAATCTATTGATTGAGGACCATGATTAGCAGACTGCGCAACAGATTCCAGCAAATTCTTTAATCCCTCCACAAATTCAGCACAGAATCAATTGCTCACTCTAAATCATGATAAAGGGAAAAGGGAAAAGGGAAAAGGGAAAAAAGGACCCTCATGAACTCAAAGGAGTGAAAACTTACGGTATCACGGCGGCATCAGCTATCTCTGGAAGGGACGGAAGCAATTGCTCTAGTTCAGCAGGAGCGACATGCATATATAGTAATTCCAGTTTCTGGCAGAATTCAATTTAGGCTTAATTCTTATTCCTTGATATGCTTTGAACCGAGCCAGAAACTTTGAGATCGATATTACAGAGTTTACCTGATATCCCTTGTATTTGATTAGTTCCTTCAGCCTGTCAACCACAAATAAAAAACCTTCCCGTCAATATAACAAATATCACCAGTCCTCAACCAACCATTTGGTTCCAAGGTAGCAGAAGTTGCTCCAGGATCTCCAGCATAAACTGCAGCGACATCACAGAATCTTAGTCACAATAAGGCTCAAGGCACTATTAAAAATAAGCAGAATCTTACTTTTGATCATCAGGCAAAATATTTAAATGCATTCACAGATAAAGTCGTTCATGTGCGTGCTGCGCGGCATGTTCCTAATTGAAATCCAAGGTTTTACATTTCATTATCGTGGCTTCTATAATCCAAAGCTTCTCTTTTGCTTGCCTGGGGGCAAGCTGTCACTTGCACCAGGATCAACCATTTTTGCTTCGCAACTGGGTGTCAGCTTTCCTGCAGGGCCCCAACGGCGAATTTCTTCCGGACCATTTGACAGGGACACTGGCCCAGTGGATTCAGATAGCCCATAACCCTTCATTTTATAATAATGAAATGCAGGTTAGCATTTGGAAAAGGCATACCAATCTCATAGAGAGCAAATGTGGATGGCTCCTGTAATTTCTAATTGAAACAACATGCTAGCCAATGGTAAACTGTTCGAGAGCTTACTATATTTTCCTTTTAATTTTCAAGTTGAGAAATGAAAATAGTACTCATCTCTGTCAGCGGGGTTCGATGAGACCAACCGTTTAATCATATTACTAGAGAAAAATTATTTTAATTTAAAAAGTTAAAGGAATTGCCAAAATAATTTTATATTATTTTATGACTATAAAACTGAATCATGTGAATTATTATTTGCATTGCATCGACACTATTCTTTTAAGAAAACTCTTATTTGTTCAAGTATCTATATGTGGTAATCCCAACTATGCAATACATTGTTATCTATTTTAGATTTCAGAAAAAAATTAAGAAACAAAAATAAAATATACAAGAGAATATACATTAAAAAAAGCCCAAAAAATTATCTAAGTTAGTGGTAAAGAAGCAAAATAACAAATGAAAAAGTTAATGACTCCTTGATCTTGACGTCCCTCTATGTTGTGCACTCACGTGTGATAGAATGGAAACTTCACAGAGGGGATTTTTTTTTTTACAGTTTTGGACTTGGCTTTTGTGTTTTTTTGTGGTTTATTTGATTTGATGAATTTAAATTCTCTCATTTGGCTTATTTGTTTAGCATGTTTTATTTTGCTCATCCATATATATTGGATATGGATGAATGTCTTCATCCATCATTAGTTTATTTGTGATATATTGCTTTACAATGCACACACATGGAAGTGCTAGGTTAGGCGGGGAAGAAACGACTTACCCATATGGAAGTTCATGAAACCATATAACTCTTTACTAAGTGCTCGGACTGATAGTGATTGATATACGCATTATCTCACTACTTACCGAGACCCTATATTACCTTCACGAGGGTAACTACTAGGACAACAAGAAATCCTTTTGAGATTAGATAATACATACCTCAATATCTCATGTAAAAAGACATTTATAAGAAGTATGTTTCACAAATAAAAATTGTTACATTAAGACATGTTTCACTCTAAAAAGCATCTTGAATTGCAGGACTTAGTATTGATAACGTGGCTACCATTAAATAAATGACCTCTATTAAATATGGGTTGAATTTTGAATCCTTACAGCTATTAGAAGGGGATTTGCCTAAGACTAGATATTAGTAAATTGTTATTTATAAAAAAATATGAGTTGCTCTAAAAATAAGTTAAAGAAACTTATCTCACACATGAAAAGCATCCACCAGGATGAGATTTTTTTTTTAATATGGTAGGGTGGTGGAAATTACAAAGGCATTCGTGCAAAATTTAGTAATTAAAGCCTTGATGTATTTTTTAGAGCACCGGTGCTTCACTTTTAAGAATATACATATGTGTCCTACTTTATAAGAATATAGTTTACTAACTGAATACTCTTGAAATCTATACAAAGTCTTTTTCCACCAAAGATGCGATAAAGTTCTAACTGAATTGGCTGAATTAATCAAAGTTTCAATCTTTATAAGATATTAGAGAAAAGTGTTATAGGCTTACAATGGAAGATGATTAAAAATGTATTTGAAAAGAGAAAGAATGACTTTATATTTGTTGAAGAAAAGGGCATAATTCTTGTTTTAGGAATCTTCATGTTGGTGTTATTTCCAAACCTCATTAGAATAATTAGTTTAGAGGCAGCTATATCTTTTGTTACATATGAAAACACTCAGATAAATGTCATTACGATAATACTCGTAAAAAAAAATCTTAACACTTAACCATTGCAGGAGGGTTGTTGTATACGTGGCAATTAGTCATATAAAAACAAAAGACCGATATTTAAAGTTAAAAGCCATTAGAGATAGTTAAAGAAGAAGAATGAAAGGATCTGAGTGAGAAAAATTAGAAAGTAAAATTATAAGGAATCCTATAGTGAGAAGTGAAGTGAAAAGCCTTATGGATGAGAGCAACAAACTGCTTGATGAGTTATAAGCAAAGGCTATGGGTTCCTCTAATAAGAGTAATTGGATATGTCAATTATACATCTGTTTTGGTTGTGAGGCAACTTAAAGGCCTATAAAATATACCAAAAATAGTCGGGTTATTCTGAAAAACATTAAGCATAATTAAGGACCATCCCCTTGAATAGTTATTCAAGGATCAATCTATTTTAGAAATTATGAAAAAATCAAGCATGACTAAAAGCTTCTAGAATTGGTTAAGAAGGAATCAAATGGCTGAGAGATCTAGTTACTACTAAAAAGTATTAAAGGTGGAGAAATTTATCACTAGTCATCATACTCATGACTCTTGAATTTGAACTCGAGACTTTACGAGCTATTGAATCATCTAAAAAATAAAAGACTAACAATATGGAAAAGTTGAAATAACAACTAGAAAAATCCTAAATAGAGGTGGGTATCGGTAAAACCCTTGGGATATCCCTTGAGGATCAAATCTTCACTAGAGAGAAATTGAAAAAGTTTGTGAAGTAACAACTAGAGGAAAAGGATAAGAAAATCATGTTCTTAAAGAAGTAATTAAAAGGAAAAAATACAGCTAGAAACCAAGCTAAAAAAGAGTAAGAAGAATTGGGAACACAATAGATGCAAACTAGTATTGAATTAGAGGCTTTAGAAACCAATTTCAATGATTTTTAATAAAGGGTTGATATGTTTTTAAAAACTCAAGTTGAATTAAAAAACCATATTGAGTAGTATGAAAGGCTATACAAGAAGTATGTGATACTAGAGTGAGTTGGCTGAAGAAAAAGAAAAAAAGAAAAAAAGAAAAAAGAAAGGTTGTTGGGGTCTTCAAAATTGATTTGGATAAAATAAGAAATAAGATTAACCTATTAAAGGAGAAGATAGTTAAAAAAAAAGAAGAAGTAAATATAAAGCATTTGAAAGAAGAATGAATTAGTTGAGCATCATAACTAGATGATTGACACCAACAATAATAAGTTGAATAAGAACAATATGTTCCTCTTAGAGAAGATAAGAAACATGGATGAGAAAATTGATCAAGCTTTTGTTTATGCCTAAAGAATCCTCCACAATGCCTAGCAAGTTATAAGGGATATCTATTGATATCAACAAAGCATGGCTAAGATTGATGCTTTTCTTAGGGATATAGAAAACAAAAAATTTATCTTTCTCCCTGTAAATGATGATGATTAGTAGATTAGATTACAAATATAAAAGTTTTCATCAAGTATCAATAAAAAGGGCTTAAACCTAACTTTATGAGCAATATCTCTTTATAATAAATGTATTTTTATTAAGCATTGACTTATATTAGATTGTCTTGATAGTTATGAAATGATTAAGACCCTACCTATTTAGAACAAAATGATGGTCATATACCAACTCGAGGTATAACTAATCCATATCCAATATACATCATCATATATAATTATAAATCCATATGCAGCATTTATGAATTATAGAGTATGTATAATAGGTATTCAAAATATAAATCCTCTTTACAAAGTCTACAATACTAGGTTTCGTAAATGAATGAAGGACGAAAAGAGAGATCACTTGGAGGCCCACTACAAAAAAAGAGTTAGAAGATGTTAAGACTAATATAGCATGGATGGCTAGTTTTCTTAAGCAACTATTAAGAGTATAGTTTGGGAAAGGGATATCTAATTAGCAGTTGGTTATTTTACCACCATGATTAGTACTTTAAAGTATATTTTTATCAAGATTTTATATCATCATATTGCACTTAAAGTATTATTAAATTCCTTAACTTAAACATGTTTTATAATAACAAGTCTAATCATATAATATAACTTTAATTTATGATAAATGTTCATCTTAAATGCAGGTCTATCACAAAAATACAGGTCTATCATATAAATAAAAGGATAAATTAATGATTTTAACTTCTGAAATTTAGAAGACAAGGAGAGGGCTAAGCTTATAAAAAAAAATTAGTTTAGTCCAAACTAGAACACTGTTTAGTTATTGGATCATAAATGAAACTGTAGAACTTAGATTTAGGTCTACTATATATGGATAAAAAGTTAAGACATAGGCCTAAAAGTTTCATAGGAGTCCAAGATTAAAAAAGAACATTTTCAAGTTTAAATTGTAGCAACAACGGAGAAGTTTGAATTTGTCCTGCAACTTAGATATTGTTTAGTGTTTAGCCCATATCTCGAGTCTAGAAGTCCAAATGCACTGATTTTTTTTGTTGGAAAGCTGAGATAATTTCCTAAAACTTGACAATCTGTTTAAATTTTGATGTTAGTAATGATGTTTTATTTAGATAAGAAAATAAGGATTGTTACCTAGTCAAGATATGGTCACTCACTCAACAATTAGTCACCAAATCAGTAGTTCCAAATTTTGGAGTATAAAAGGAGGCATTTACCATGCATTTAAGCATATTGGTTTTCATATCAATATCATGCTCTTACTCTCTCTCTTTTATAATGCTTAAGTTTTACTTTCATTAATATCTTGCTTATGCCTTTAATTTCCTTTTCTTTACTTAGTTAACTTATATTTTATTTATGTTCTAATCTTATTTACTTATGTTTTTCTTTTTTATTATGTTTAGTTAAGTTTATTATGTCAAAGTGAAAAAGTTACACTAATAGTGTAAAAATAAGTGTAGTATAAACTCAACATAAACTTTAATGTTTGATAATTACATGTTTTATATTTGTTATCTTGTTCACTTTTAATACCTTACTTGTTAAATGATTAATCTAGATTTATGTTATATAATACTTGGTACAACAAATACTTGACACTTTCATAACTCAATTGTATGATATAACCGATACCTATGCTATGAAAGGAAATTGATTTATTGTTAACATAAGTTATAATCATAAATACCTGCCACCATTTACAAGTATTAGCATTATTTGAATAAGATCACTAATGCAATTATGTTAATAATTTATAATCTGATTAGAACCTTCTTTGTGTATGGTTTTTAATTAAGTAATAAAAAGAGTTTATACTATACTTGTTTGAAATATCATTAGTAGATCCTCTAACATTGACAATTATTTTATCCTTGTTGAAATACTCACATTAATCTTACATTTCAAAGTTCTCTTCAACTTATTATTATTATTATTATTATTATTATTATTATTATATAGTTAACTTCCATGTGGTTTGACCTCGGTTTTGCCGAGTTATTTATTACTTCAACACTCATACACTTAGGAAAAGATATCAACTTTTTGATCATGTTACACCATTGATAGCTTCAGTTATCCCCGACTCACAAAACATAGGGGCAAATCCTATGGCTGAACCACAGGGAATAATATATATTCTGATGGCTTGCCCAATTATGCCTACTCAAATGTTAGCCATAATAGATCTAACAATAGAGGAACTCCACAAAGTTAAACCCCTTGATCATTCTGATCAAGATAAGTTGGCTATCTTAAAGGAAATATTAAGGAATTTGACTTTTAAGACCTAATTAGAGCAATTGAGATATATCTGGTACAAAATGTAATGGTGCCTAAAAATCATAGAGTGCTAAAATTTATAAGTTCACATTATTAGAATGCCCTAATATACACTTAAAGACATATTACAATAAAATGACAAAGGTCATACTTGATAAGATGTTGCTCATTTATTTCTTCCAAGATAGTTTGACCAGTTTTGCATTAAATTGGTACATTACCTTAGATAACACAAGGATCAAGAAATAGAATGATCTTATTGATACTTTTTAGAAGCAATACAAGTTTAATATTGACATCCCCTTGGATCAGACAAGTTTAATAATGATGGAGAAAAGCAACAAGAAAATTGTTAAAAGAGTACGCTTATAAGTGGAACAACAAGGCAATGCATGTATAACCTACCTTTGTTAAAGAAAAAGATGATAACTTTATTTGTCAATACTTTCAAGTCCCTATATTATGAGCATCTAATTGGTAGCTCTGCCTAATTTTTATATGATGTTGTTATCATTATTGAGAGAATAAAATAAGAGATAAAAACTAATAGAATATCAGAACCTATTGAGAACAAGAGTTTACTTGGAAGAAAACAGATGTTGAGGTAGATAATGTAGAAAGAGGATATAAGGGTAAAAATAATTTTCAAAACTAAAATTATCAAACCCAAAGCTATCAAACCATGTCTTCCTAAATATACAATATCAACTTTGCTAAGTTTGTTCCAATAAATCAACTCACTAACTCGCAAGAAAACCAAGCTGAAAACAATCTAATAAAATCTTACCAAAAAAACCAAGAAAAAATTCTTGCCCTGCAATATTATTATTTTGATTTTACTCGATCAATGCTTTTATTTGATTTTACTCGATCAATGCTTTTTTATATATAAAAAAATCATCATTCAACATTGAATTTGATTTTTATTGGGTTGTCCAACATCATGACACAGATTGTGAGTTTGACATGTTAAATCATTTGACTCAAGTTTTTTATTTTTAATTGACTATTTATTCTAATTTTATCATTTAATATTGGGTTGGTTGAAAATTAATTTTAATCATTTATTTTGGTTTACTTTCTATTATATTATTATAGCTTCATAACTCGAAAATAATACTTATCAGGTTAATCCAAGTTAACTCAAATAGTTTTTTATATCTTTTTTTAATTGATTTTTTTCTTCAATTTCATCATTCAATATTATATCAGTTAAGAATTGAGTTTCATAATTTATTTTGATTTGCTTTCTATGGATTTATCTTAGTCTCATAACCAGTTTCATAAGTTTTGAAAATGTTGATTCAGTTTTTAGGTCCTTTTTTATTATTATTATTCTAATTTTATCCTTCAATATTGTATTAGTTAATAATTGAGTTTCATAACTTCTTTTGATTTGTTTTTTATAAGGTTATCATGAACTTATAACCTGGGTTGCAGATAGGATTATCTAAGTCAATCCAATATATTTTTATTTTAATATTAAAAAAATTACATTATCTTGAGATTTTTTTTAGTTAAATTATGATTTTACCAGTCATTCCACTTGTCTTTGGATATGCAGAGTGAATTATTTCACATCACGTCAATCTTACATTGTTTAAATTTCTTTTCCGCTAGAAAAAAGAATTAGAAACTAAATATATCTTTTACGTTAAAAAAATATTTGACTTGACCTGTAGTGCAAGTCAATGATTTAGCTAGATTCTAATTTAAATCATGAAGCATTCATATATCTTAATTAGCATTATTAACTAAATGGATGGCTCGCAGTACACTACAGAGCAACTTATTTTTGCTCTAACATGGGATGTCAAGGCAATGTCAACATTCTTATAAAAGCAAAAAAAAAAATCTAACCCAAACCTATCCAAGTTAGCACACTGAATACACGGCTTGATTATGACACTAGGTTAACATAGGTATAAGATTACGCAAACCTTTTAGAAAAGAAAATAAAATAAAAAGTATGATTGTTAATTCTCAATCAATTAAATGTTGATGATTGAAATAAAAATAAAAATTAATTTAAAAAATCAAATGTTGAAGGATCTTATCTAATAACGAAAAAAAACTTAAATAAAAGTACAATAACCTCATGAAAATTAAAATGATGAAAAAGGTTAGAAAATCAATTCCTAATAAACAAAATATTTAAGGATGAAATTAAAAAAGAAAAAATCCAAAAAAGGTAAAAAAAAAAAACTAGAGTCCATCTGATTTAACATTCAAAACCTGTAACATGATTATGATATCGAGATAATTCATTGAAAAAAATAAAAGTTTGATTGTCAATTTTGAATCAATCAAATATTGATGATTGAAATTAAAATAAAAAATCAAATGTTGAATGATCTTATTTGATAATAAAGAAATAATTAAATAATAATGCAATAACCTCATAGAAATTAAAATGATGAAAAAGCTTAAAAGATTAATTCCTAGAAAGTAAAATATTTAAGAATGAAAATAAATAAAAAAAATCTAAAAAAGATAAAAAACAAAAAAACAACAACCAAAGTCCATCTGATTTAACATGCAAAACTAGTAACCTGGCTATGATACCACGATAATCTCGTTGAAAATAAATTGAATAAAACTAATTAGTATTTAAAAGTGCATTTTTATCATGGTTTTATATCATCATTTTGCACTTCAAGTATCAATAATTCCTTAACTAAAGTACGTTTTATAATAATCTATCTAATAATATAAGATAGCTTTAATTTGTGGTAAATGTCCATTTTAAATGCAGGCCTATCACATAAATGAAAGGATTGATTGGTGACTTTAAGAACTTCAATTGCAAAGGCAAAGAGATGATCAAGCTTAGAAAAGAGATGTCGGTTCAATCCAAACCGTAACACTGTTCGGTAATCGGGTCATATCTAAAGTTATAGATCTCACATTTAGGTCTACTTTATATGGATGGAAAGGTAAGGCATAGGCCTACAACTTTCATATGGAGCCTAAGATCTAAAAAGGCCATTTTCAAGTCTTGCATTGTTATCACTTAAGTCTGCTCATATACTTCTTTAACATGTATTCTTAAACCTTAATTTACACACACACACTTCAACATATGATTATGGGTTGCATATTGGATTATTACATTATTTATGTTCTTTTGTTAAAGGTAACAATTAAGGGAAAGAGATAGTATATAATTAAAAAAAAAACAACAAAAAAAAGAAGAAGAAAAAGATAATAAGAGAAAAGGAAAAAAAANAATGATAATAATAAAAATGTAGATAAGTTTGGTTTCGTAGCCTCCCCAACCTAAGCAATTAAGCCCGTAGGGGTGTTTTAACACCTAATACCCTAAAGTCAACTGACTTGAGAGCTATTGCCCCAACACTTATTACATGGGTTGAGGAGAAAAGCTTAAGGGAATCAAACATTGCATTATCTACATATCAGTATCTACGACTCGAGTTATTAAGCTCGTAGGGGTGTCTTAACACCTAATGCCCTAAGACCAACTGGTCTGGGAGTCATTAGCTGAAAGCTCGTTACATAGGTTAAAGATGCATTATTATATATATATATATATATATATATATATAAAGACAAAAATAATAATCTCAACCCAAGGAAGTTAACCTTAAACATTAGAACAAAAATTTTGTTTTCTTGCAAGAAAAGCCCCTTAATTATATGTTGATACATTGAGCACAAAAGAAAGGTTTATGAATATCTTGTTAAGAGGTATTGAGCAGGTATATAAATCTAACAAGAGTTTATTTATCTGAATAGAGTGATGGAAGTTAAATGATGAATACCTTGTTTTGTGGAAATTGCAAATTGTTTTTCTATTTTAACATTTTGATTACTAAGGACTAGTAATAAGCTAGTTAGGGGGTGTGATTAGTACTCAAAAGTGCATTTTTATCATGGTTTTATATCATCATTTTGCACTTAAAGTATCAATAACTCCTTAACTAAAGTACGTTTTATAATAATCTATCTAATAATATAAGATACCTTTAATTTGTGGTAAATATCCATTTTAAATGCAGGCCTATCACATAAATGAAAGGATTGATTGATGACTTTAAGAACTTCAATTGCAAAGGCAAAGAGATGATAAAGCTCAGAAAAAAGATGTCGGTGCAATCCAAATCGGAACACTATTCGGTAATCGGGTCATATCTGGAGCTATAGATCTCAGATTTAGGTCTACTTTATATGGATGGAAAGGTAAGACATAGGCCTACAACTTTCATATGGAGCCTAAGATCTAAAAAGGTCATTTTCAAGTCTAAATTATTGCAACAACAAAGAAGCCTGAATCTATCCTCCAGCCCGAGCACTGTTCAGTATTTTGGCCATGTCTGGAGTTCTAGAAGTCGAAATGAGCTGAATTGTTTACACAAGAAAGCTGAGATAATTACCTAAAACTTTCATGTTTTCAAGTGGCTCTAATTTTGACGTCATCAATGACGTTTTGGGCAGACAAGAGAAGATAAGGATTGTCACCAAGTCAAGGGTTGGCCATCTACTCATCAATTAGTCATCAAATCAATAGTTCCCAATTTTGGCCTATAAAAGGAGGCATTTGCCATGCATTTAGACATCTTGGTGTCTAGATCAAGATCATGCTCTTGTTTTCTCTCTTTGTATTCTTTATACTTTGTTTTCATTAATATCAAGTTTATGCCTTTCCTTTCCTTAGTTAACTTTTATGTTCTTATTTTGTTTATCTATTTTTTTTCTTTCATTATGTCTAAGTAAGTTAATTATGTCAAGGTGAAAAGGTTACACTAATGGTGTAAGAATAAGCATGGTATAAACTTAATATGGACTTTAATGTTTAATACTAACATGTTTTATATTTGTTATCTTGTTCACTCTTTAGTACTTTGCTTGTTAAATGACTAATCTTGATTTATGTTGTATAACAATTGGTACAACAAATGCTTGTCACTTTCATAGCCCATACTGTATGGTATAACCGACACCTGAGCTATGAAAGGAACTTGATTTGTTGTTAACATAAGTTATAATCATGAATGCTTGACGAAATTTACAAGTATTAGCATTAATTGAATAAGATGACTAATGTAATCATGTTAACAATCTATAATATGATTGGAACCTCCTTTATGTGTGGTTTCCAATTGAACAATAAGAGTTTATACTATACTTGTTTGACATACCATTAGTGGAACCTCTAACCTTGACATTTGTTATTATCATTGTTTAATTCTTGCTTTAATATTTCATCTCAAAGTTCTCATCTTCTTCTTTATTTTAGTCATCATTATTATTACTACTACTAGTAGTATTATTGTTGTTGTTGTTGTTGTTGTTGTTGTTGTTGTTATGTTGTTGTTGTTGTTGTTATTTATAATTTGTACAACAACCTCCCTGTGATTCGACCCCGGTCTTGCTGGGTTATTTATTACTTCGACACTCCTGCACTTGGGAGAAGACATCAATCTTTTCGTCGTGTCAAAAACTATAAAACCTAATTATTAAATAACATAACATTAAAGAGCATGATAACTCAAGCTATTTTTGAAAAACAAATCAATGAAAAATCCAATAGAATGTAGATAAAAATAATAATATAATTCAATCTTTAATTAAATAAATATTGAAGGATGAAACTGAAAAATATTAGGTTAGAAAAAGGAAAACAAAATGAAACAAACTTGGAATAATCTTTCAAATTTCTAATCCATGAAATCCTAGATTTGGACTAAATCAAGAAACTTAATTCTCAACCAATTTAATGATCAAAAATGAAATAAAAAAATAATTAAAAAAAAAATTCAAAGTGAAAAAAATATCAATGAAAATAAAAAGGACTAAATATGATAGGAAAAAAACTAGGATGATAAAATAACAAAAACAATTCAATTTTGAAAATTAGCTCAATTAAAACAAAGAATAAAAAAAATAGAGACCAAATATGATACATGAAAAAAATAAAAGGATGATGAAATTAAAAAAAAAACTATAATTTTCTAAATTGTTTTATAAAAAATAAATAATAATTAAAAAAACAAGTAAAAAAAAAATTAATGTCTATATTGAGGTCTTGAAGGGTCAAACATGAAAATTACTAAGAAGAAAAAAAAAAGTCCATTGATACCAAATTGAAGACCCGTCATGCATACCCACAACTATATATCATGGATTGGCAGCTGCTATGATTTAAATATCATCGTAAAAAGCAATATTTGATAATCAAATATCTTTGCACGTGCTACTTTTTTTTATAATATTTATGATTTTAAAATTACCAAATAACTCTAAGTGAGCTTCACATAGTAAGGAAAGAAAACACAATAAACATATAAAAATCCCTTGGAACCAACCTTATTTTTAAAAAATAAAATAAAATAAATCCCTCACTTCACTGTTCTAAGAAAATAAATGGATGAGAAAAAAATTTTGTGTAAGTATAATTTTTTTCTTATGCTTTTACTATTTATAAAAAGGATATAATTGTATTATAGAAAAAATAGTGAAAGATAAAAAGCTTCCGGATAAAAGTTTTTTTTTCTTTCTTTCAAGAGTAATAAACTCAATTTATTATGCTGTAAAAATATATGTAAACTAATTTATTCCAATTAATTTTGTAATACCTAATGAATCTTCTAGAAAAAATGATTTCACCTTCGATAGCAATTACTGTTAATTTTTTCATTAGATCAAGGACATCCATTATCTGTTTAAATCCACAATATTTTGTATCTCGAAGAATTGGTGCTTTTAGATTTATTTATTTATAAAGTGGTAGGTAATATATCTTCATCCATTCATCAGTGCCTAGGAACCACTCATACCAAACTTCATTGCTCCTAAATATGGCTCGACATTAAACTCGCATAACAACAAACAACTCAACATCTTGCCTTATTATTTAAAGTTTATTTAATATTATTTTAATGATTATTTTTTATAATATTTTTTATTTAAAAATATATTAAAATAATAGTTTTTTAAGAAAAAACTTATTTTAATATTGGCATCAAAATATTAAAAAAAATAATTTCAAACAAATAAAATAGAATTTTAATTTTTTTATAAACAATATATATATATATATGTTATGGCCCAACAGTACCATCAATGCATGCTTATTCCAATATGATAATTGTTCTCGCTCTTAAGACTGAATTTATATTAAGATCAAATGGTTTTAAAAAAAAAACAAAAAAAAAACAAAAACTTTAGAGCTAATGCTATTATGCATCGCTTGTGTAACTTGACTTGTTTTTTTTCTTCTTCTTTGGAACCACTAACTTAATTAATTATGTATACTCTTTTTTATACTTCGATTAAAACTTTTTGAAAGTTTCTTTCCTGAACACATTAGCCTACTAAAGAACAAATCCCTTATCAAAAGACATAAACTTTGAATTTAAGCGAGTTTAGTTATATATAGTTATATAATTAACTCTTATTTCGATAATCTCCATGTGTAATCTGTTAGGAAATCCGACAGGTGATGTACTGATATTTGCAAGCATACTGAGATAGTTTTTACATGGTTTGGCAAAATCGCCTACATCCACGGGAGAGAGTCTATATTATTAGAGATTATAGAAAGAATACAAAAACAAATATGGAGGAGAAGGATCACTTCACTCTACTCTACTCTTAGCTCTCATTGTTGCACTTGCAGCTCTCTTTTTCTCTCCATCGTCTTCACATCCTTACAATCCTCTTCACATTTTGCTTTTTAAAATCATGCCTCTTTTATAGGCATCCATTGCAACTCTTCTTGCTTTATTGTCAATATTGGTGGCTACTGACTCTAACTCATTCAACAATGGTGGCTGCCAATAGTCAATGGTTAGTGTCGTCGTCCATTTATTGCACATACAATGGCAACCAACCTAACAATCACCCCCTTTGCCATTCATGTGGGGCAACTGTCCTCTTGCTTCTTCAACACAAGCTTGCATATTGCATTTTTTCCAAGCTTTTCATTTTGAGAGCGTTTGTGGCCAAGTTTACAGGTAATTGCCAAACCTTTCAATCATCAGAGTAACCTAAGCACACCTTTTCTCACACAAAAGGATCACTACAAATAGATGGTCTGCCACATCACATCTGAATAGTATTAACGCTTGTCTCTAGAACAACATTTCCCTTCGAGCGTATCAACCATGCTTGGTCTGGAATGATTCATCAAGGCTCACATCAAGGCTTATAACACCCTCTCAAATGGATATTTCAAGTGCGACAGTCATTATCTGAGTATCTCAATATGATCACAAGCTCACCACTCTTCTAAGAGTCTACTCATCTAGGAGTTGCGCTTGTCTTATATTTCATCCTAAGAACCACGTCTTACTTCTCTATGAGTCTCCTAATCTTAGTGATTAGTACTCAAAAGTGCATTTTTATCATGGTTTTATATCATTATTTTGCACTTGAAGTATCAATAACTCCTTAACTAAAGTATATTTTATAATAATCTATCCAATAATATAAGATACCTTTAATTTATGGTAAATGTCCATTTTAAATGCAGGCCTATCACATAAATGAAAGGCAAAGAGATGATCAAACTTAGAAAAGAGATGTTGGTGCAATTCAAGCCGAGCACTGTTTGGTATTTTGGCCATATCTGGAGTTCTAGCGGTCCAAATGAGTTGAATTTTTTACACAAGATAGCTGAGACAATTGCCTATAACTTTCATGTTTTTAAGTGGCTTCAATTTTGACGTTATCAATGACATTTTGGGTAGACAAGAGAAGATAAGGATTGTCACCAAGTCAAGAGTTGGCCACCCACTTATTAATTAGTCATCAAATCAATAGTTCCCAATTTTGGCCTATAAAAGGAGGCATTTGTCATGCATTTAGGCATCTTGGTGTCCAGATCAAGATCATGCTCTTCTTTTCTCTCTTTGTATTTTTTGTAATGTTTATGCTTTGTTTCCATTAATATTATATTTATGCCTTTCATTTCCTTTCCTTTACTTAGTTAACTTTTATGTTCTTATTTTGTTTATCTATTTTTCTTTCTTTCATTATGTCTAGCTAAGTTAATTATGTCAAGGTGAAAAGGTTACACTAATGGTGTAAGAATAAGTATAATATAAATTTAATATGGACTTTAATGTTTGATACTAACATGTTTTATATTTGTTATCTTGTTCACTTTTTAATACTTTGCTTGTTAAATGACTAATCTTGATTTATGTTGTATAACACTTGGTACAACAAATGCTTGGCACTTTCATAGCCCATACTGTATGGTATAACCGACACCTGAGCTATGAAAGGAACTTGATTTGTTGTTAACATAAGTTATAATCATGAATACTTGACGAGATTTACAAGTATTAGCATTAATCGAATAAGATGACTAATATAGTCATGTTAACAATTTATAATCTGATTGGAACCTCCTTTATGTGTGTTTTTCAATTGAATAATAAGAGTTTATATTATACTTGTTTGACATATCATTAGTGGAATCTCTAACCTTGACATTTATTATTATCATTGTTTAATCCTTACTTTAATATTTCATCTCAAAGTTCTCATCTTCTTCTTCTTTTTTATTATTGTTGTTGTTATTATTATTATTATTATTATTATTATTATTATTATTATTATTATTATTATTATTATTATTATTATTATTATTGTTATTGTTATTGTTATTGTTATTGTTATTACTATTATTGTTGTTATTGTTGTTGTTATTATTGTTGTTGTTGAATTATTGTTATTTATAATGTGAACAATAACCTCCCTATGGTTCGACCCCGGTCTTGCCAGGTTATTTATTACTTCAGCACTCCCGCACTTGGGAGAAGACATCAATCTTTTCGTCGTGTCACTTAGTCTCAAGAGTCCAGGTAGCTTTCCACCTTTAACCATAGAGGCAGCCCATAAAAGGTTGATCCATATCTATCTTCATACTCTGAGTATTACAATGTCATTACCGAGCTCACCACCTTGACAAGAGTCAACTTGTTCCTGGAACCTGTACATGCCCTCTGCTCCTTCATAGCAGCTGCGTCTTAATGCTCCACAAGTCATCCATTTATTGTCCAAAGCAAATGTCTTCTAGCTCATTGATCTTTAGCATGGAGGCAATATCTATGAAAGTCAATCCTGCATTTGTCTCCATACTCATCATAGTCATTTCATTGGCTATCTATCTGTCCATTCATACATAGCCATCATATTGGCTCTGAGGTGTTCTCAACTAGGCTCCTTTCACGCCCCCACACCTTCTCCTAAGGTGTCTCCGCTCGTCGTCATGCAGCGGTCTAATCATGGGCTCATCTCATAGCTCTCACACCTTCTCTTTAAGGTGTCTTCGCCTTTCATAGGCGATCACATCCTTCTTTAGCTAAGATGTTTCAAAGTGGCTCCAAAAATTTTCTACCACCATGTGGACTATGGGAGAGATCATTGCCACTAATTACATAGAAAGAGAAAGTTACGGTATACGCCTCACAATCTTCCATCTTCATTTCTATGTTTGGAGTTTTTACTCCTTTCTACTTGACAGCTCCACCCACATCAACTCCCTTTGGTGTCTTTGCCTTTCATCATTGGCAATCGCCTTTTATCATAAGCGTTTGCACCCTCTCAATTAGATACATCTACAACAGCTCATCTTTCCATCCTTGCATGCATTGGAAAGGTCCTCGCCTGTGTCCTTCATTAAGAACACAAGAGACTTCTTGTTGTACAACTTTTTATAGTCTCTACTCTGAGTTTTATTTGGGAACTCTTCTTCTCCTTGCACCTATTGTTTTATTACAGTACCTCGTTGGATCCTCCGGGTACTCTTGCACAATCTTCGTGTGTCCTTATGTATTTTCTGTTCTCCAATTTTCTCCCTATTCCTTGCTTATGTTTGACAGCAGCTCATCCTGTCATAACATCTATCCAAGTCAAAATAGGGTGTCAATCTTCATCTCCTTGATGTATTTCTCTACCATTATCAGGGTCTTCATCAATTCTCCTCTCGAGAAATTACAGTCATCGAATCTAACTTCCTTGGAGAAATCACCACTCCATCAGATACTTGATTATACAGAACCCAACTGTTCCTTTATGTCGTCATTCTGCTAGTCTTCAACAGTTTTATAACAAACTGTCACATATACGAAAATAGTATCATATGGATAATCTTTCCACTAAGCAAGTTCCTAGGAAAGATTGGAGAGGTCACAACAGTCCCGCTTAAAACTCAATCTCCTAGCCAGAACTTCTTAGGCCATATCTATCCATCATATTGTCTTTTTGTATATACAATCATTTGCTAGCTTTGTTACAACTTTCCTTTACAAGTGATTTGGGTTATCTTGGTTTTATACCTGATTTCTCAATATCTGGTGAGACTACCAGTGCTTAGATTCGTCAAGATTGCTCTTTATGAATTTCACTCTCCACCTCAAATTTTCCATATGATTGGGTGTTCAGAGTATCCCAATTTTGCCTTCCCTCAAGGCAATTAAAATTTCCCACATAACAGGTCAACACATGTAATTGGGCAAACATATGTGATTTTTTTTCTTCATCTCCATCAACCACCATGATGATCATCAGATGCCTCCTAATCGGGTAATCTCTCTTCAATAATTCACCATCACTAATTTTTAGTCATAATCTTAATGATTGGATCGTACCATTGCATCTGGAACGATCAAATTAGCTAGAAACAAGTCTAAAATCATCTAAATCGCACTTTAGACTACTGAGATTTCATCAAAACAATTCTAGCCTAATTAGTAGTCCAGATTCAATCTCAGATCTGGTTGCACATAGACTCTGCCACACAAAATCCTGTCCCTCGGCTCGCGGCTGGTGACGTGGCAGTGGGGCCCACAGTGATGATGTGGCTGCTGATTGGTGCTGACATGTCATGCCACCTATTCATGCCGATGAAATTATGACATCATGATGATGTCATCATCATCTGGATCTCGCGCGTGGGTCGAATCTTCTGGTATTCAGGTTGGGTCAACCCATTCGGGCGAAAAAGATGCGTGTGGCACGTGGCTCGCATCTGCACGCGTGTCAGTCACCCTATCGGTGCATGTAGCAGTTTTTGACATCTGATTTCGACGTGGTTTTGACCAGTGGCTTCGTCTCTTCCTCCTCTACACAATGGCATGGTTAAAATACAATTTTGACAACTTTTATTTTTGAGCAAAATCAAACGCCACTTTGAACCATGTGCTTTGATACCAATTGTTGGGAAATCCGATCGGTGATGTACTGATATTTGCTTATAGGAGGGGAAGTATTCTAAGACAGTTTTTACGTGGTTTGGCAAAACCGCCTACATTTACGGGAGAGAGTCTATATTATTAGAGATTAGAGAAAGAATACAAAAACAAATATGGAGGAAAAGGATCACTTCACTTTACTCTACTCCCAGCTCTCTTTGCTGCACTTACAGCTGCTGCAATAGCAGCAAGGCTGCTACCATTGCAGCTCTCTCTTTCTCTCCACTCTCTTCACATCCTTACAATCCTCTTCACATTTTGCTTTTTAAAATCATGCCTTTTTTATAGGTATCCATAACAACTCTTCTTGCTTTATTGTTAATATTGGTGGCCACCAACTCCACCTCATTCAATAATGGTAGCTGCCAATAGTTAATGGTTGGTGTCGTTCATTTGTTGCACATGCAATGACAACCAACCTAACATTATATATTGTGTAATTAATGTGCATATTTAATATGCTCTAAAATAATATTAAATTCAAGAAAAAATGCTAAAAATTGTTGATTACTGTTAATAAAAATAATGAGAAGTTTTTAAAATATTTGAAATTTAATTGATAAAACTTATAGGTTTAAGATTTATCAATTAATAATGAGTAGTTTAATTTAAAATTAAATTGAGATTTTTTTTAACTAACCTGCCAAAGGTCTACCGTAGGAAACCTGTATGCAAACGCCTTGATAACATCCACATCCTTTCCTAGCGGCTCCACCACAGGCCACCACCTCCAGCGACTTCATCATGCTACCAAGTCAGTACTCTTCGCCATCGCTGCAACCACTGGTGGCGCCGATGCCACGTGGGTAATCTTAAACTCCTCAACTCCCCTCAACATCTTCAACTCAAACCGCTCCATCACTACCACAGTTTCGCTTAATGCGACCGATTTGAAAATACTAAAGAGCCCAAAAACGTGAAAAGGTGGCATTGTATAGAGCATAACAGGAGGTGATTGTCTTTCTAGCTTAGCATATCCTGCTACTGCTACCATTAGGTTCCTGTGAGTCAACATCACTCCTTTGACCCTCACTGTAATGCCTGAAGAGTACAGGATCGCAGCCAAATCCGATTGACAGAATTTAACCTTCTTCTTGTCTTGCTGTGCTGTTGTTGTTGCAGGAAACATGGTGAGTATTAGGACAAACTCAGGCGAGTCAATGAGAATGGTTCTGTGTTTCAACTTTGGGAGCTTGTGACATGTAGCTGATACGGCAAAGGCAATTACTGGTTCAGAGAGATTGAATTGGTGTAAAATCTCTGATTCAGTGTTTAAGGGATTTGCAGGGGAGACTATTACACCAAGGGAAAGAAGAAAGAAGTAAAGAATGGGGACTTGAATGGAGTTTGGACAGAGAATAAACACTGTCATTTTTGGAGAGTTTGGCAACGTTCTGGAGATAGAAGGCTAGGGACTTGACTCGTTTAGTAAAATCAGAGTAGGAAAGTTGTTGGCCTTTGGCTGAGTTGATTAGAGCCATGGCATCAGGCCATGGAGAGTCGGCTTGGCGTGAGAGAGCATATTCAGCTATAGTGAAAGGAGTGTCCTCTGGAGGGAGATGAAGAGGGGGTCTCATGCTATGGAAAATCCTTGTTATGGGGTTGAAGCCACACTGTGGATCGATTGGGGAGTTGGTTTGATCCATGTTTGATCAAGTTTCACGTTGGTGTTTTAGTACCGGAACAATGGGCTTGATTGGAGATCAATCACTGATCATCACCTACAGGTTGAAGAATTTCAGTGGCCGGCAGCAGATTGTCATTTTATTGAACATGCAGGGTACACGTAAACGTAAAAAATTGATGAAATAATATCTTCTAAAAAAAAAATTCTTATCATGTTTGTGCAAAACCATATTTAATAAATATCGCAATTTTAACTTAACCAATCGGCTAGGTCATAATTGTCACTGAAACTAGTCATTTGATTCTAAAAATAACAAAAAAGACTTTAAAAATGCTAAAATTAAAAGGTTCTCAATTAGATTTTTAATATCTCAAAAAACCATCAGTTTGTATAATGATATATTAGATATAATAAGATAAATAACTTTTAAAAATTCTTTTAAAAATTTAAGTGTGATTCAATGGTTATGGCCAGATAAAAAATAATAGCCCTTTTAATTCGTTATTATGCTCTGATATAGCTATACTCTATCTTGGTTCTAAACATGTCACACTAATTCATAAATATATCTATTAGTGTATTCATGTAATCTATTTGGAATAGATTTTCTTTAAGTTATGGTAGATTCATATCTAACTATTCAATATAATAAGTTTGACTACATTATTGATATTGACAATAAAAGATAACTATTGTGCGAATAATAATGTCTTGAAATTTTAATTTGAGTTTATTTTTAATTTTAAAAGTTGGATAAAAATATATATTTTAACTCATAAGTATATTTGGAATAAAAAAGTTCATAAAATTATAGGTTTTATATGAAACAATCAACTAGTTAATACAATTGGATCCAACCAGTCAACTAATTGAGCTAGATTATTGAACTTTCACCTAGTCACACTTTTAAAGCCTGACAAGATAAAAGTGTTATTTCACCAATTTTTTTTAAATGATGTTATTCCACCAATATTTTATGTTTATAGTTCTAACTAGTATATTGGCCCCTACTCCGCTAGATGTTGGATCAATTTAAAAATATATATATAAAAAAAATATTAAGAGCAAAGAGAATTTTTTAATAATGTTATTAACCTGACCAAATGGGTTAATTTGAAACCTCCTGACTCAATTTTTTGTCTAACTTAAGTAATTATTAAACAGTGTGAGAGTTAGCTCGACTTAAATTAATCGATTTTAAAAGTTCAATTACAACCTTAATGATTGATAAGAACATGACTTAATTTTTAGAAACACTTCAAGATGTTAATTTTTTTTTAAAAAAACATATTAAGATAATGATCAACCTCGCCCCTCTACAACCGAGGTCATGGACTCTATTAGATTCAATAATATTTTTTTATTTAATTATATGATAAAAATATATACTCATAAAATTAAGCACCAACCTAAAAATAAATATTTAATTGAGACAATTATCTCTAGAAAACAAAAAAAAATCAACAATTCGAATATTAAGAGAAAAAATCAAAAAAATAAATTTAAAAAAATTAAAATATCAAAAATAGAAAAAACATATTCCATCAAAGGGTGAACTCGTCAAACTTGTGAGTTGGGTAAGTTAGGCTAGTGTGTCAAACCTGTGAACTAGGTTATGTACTCCACTAAGATTATAATTTTTTTTAATCTATTTTTTATTTAATTATATGATAAGCAAAAACAGATTATTATAAAATTAAATATTAACTCAATATCGAGATTTGTTTTAAATCATAATAACTTCATAAAAGGCAAATCAAAACTAATTATAAAACTAAATTCTCAATTAACACAATATCTAAGGATGAAAAAATAATATAAAAAAGTTAAACTTGTCAGACTCATTAATCAAATTGACTAGCCAAACTTGTGAATAAGTTCATAGACTTTATAAAACTTAATAATATAAATTTTTTCTGAAACTATTTTTTAACTATATGTGAAAAAAATAGACAATTAAAAAATCAAGTTCAATTAAAAACAAATACCACACCAAAATCATAAACTAGAGCAACTTGAGTTACTCTAGCTTGAATGCAAACTATGTAACCTTATAGAAAAATTAAAAAAAAAAACAAATTATAAAGTTAAATTTTAAGTCATTTTAATATTAAACAATAAAATTGACAAAAACAAATTTGAAAAAAATCATTATAGAAATTAAAAAACATAAAGAAAAAAGAAAGAAAACAAAGCATTATGGATTACTATTGTCATTCATAGTGCAACGTGTGGGTTAACAATAATTTCCTCACACCTAATTTTTTTTATTTTATATATTTTAATAAAATGGTTTTCTCTAAAACTAATTTTTAACCATATGAGAAAAAATAGACTATAAAAAAAGTCAACTTCATTTAAAAAAAATAACCTACCAAACTCATAAACCAAGGCATCATGAGTTATCTTGACAAATCTTTAAACCATGTTAAGCTCATATAAAGGCAAAATAAAAAGAAACAAAATACAAAAATAAATTTTTCATAAACTTAATTTTAAAAGATAAAATTGAAAAAATTAGATTTGAGAAAAAATCATAAAACAATTCAAAAACAAAAGCAATACATTGAGGATTACAATTATAATCAACGGTGTAATAGGTGTTAGGTGAATAATGGTTTTCCCCAGTCCTTTATTTTTTGTTGCTTCATAAAGTTTAATAACAAAATTTTTCTGCAAAACTATTTTTTAACAATATGATAAAAAAATAGATTATAAAAAAGTGAAGTTTAATTAAAAGAATATATCTATAAAATAGAGCAACCTAGATTATATTAACAAACTCTCAAACTACTTTAACCTCGTATAAAGATTAAAAAAAAATATTGTAAAACTAAATTTTCAATCATCTTAATATTAAAAAATAAAAATAAATTTTTAAAAATATAATAAAATACATGAGTAAAAAAATATAAAAAATATTATAGCAATTCCCTATATTTTCTAAAGCATCATTTATCTTTTTATATATTTTGAAAAAAAAAACAAGAAGAAGAAGAAGAAGCTAGCCACGTACCTTTTATGTGTGTGTGTGTGTAACGAACAAGCAATTTCTCTTTTGGTATACTTTGTTGGTGATTAGAACTCAAAAGTGCATTTTTATCATGGTTTTATATCATCATTTTGCACTTAAAGTATCAATAACTCCTTAACTAAAGTACGTTTTATAATAATCTATCTAATAATATAAGATACCTTTAATTTGTGGTAAATGTCCATTTTAAATGCAGGCCTATCACATAAATAAAAGGATTGATTGATGACTTTAAGAACTTCAATTGCAAAGGCAAAGAGATGATCAAACTTAGAAAAGAGATGTCGGTGCAATCCAAACCGGAATACTGTTCGGTAATGGGGTCATATCTGGAGCTATAGATCTCAGATTTAGGACTACTTTATATGGATGGAAAGGTAAGACATGTGCCTACAACTTTCATATGGAGCCCAAGATCTAAAAAGGCCATTTTCAAGTCCAAATTATTGCAACAACAAAGAAGCCCGAATCTGTCCTCCAGCCCGAGCACTGTTCAGTATTTTGGCCATATTTGGAGTTCTTGAAGTCAAAATGAGCTGCATTTTTACACAAGAAAGCTGAGACAATTGCCTAGAACTTTCATGT
>SRLM01000157.1:1108484-1159868 GCA_015708895.1 Populus ilicifolia | reverse complement strand
TCTCAAAGTTCTCATCTTCTTCTTTTTCTTTATTATTGTTGTTGTTATTACTACTGTTACTACCACTACTAGTACTATTATTATTATTGTTGTTGTTGTTATTGTTATTATTGTTGTTGTGGTATTGTTGTTATTTATAATTTGTACAATAACCTCCCTGTGGTTCGACCCCGGTCTTGCCGGGTTATTTATTACTTCGACACTCCTGCACTTGGGAGAAGACATCAATCTCTTTGTCGTGTCAGTTGTCGGAAGAGGAAGAAGAAATCTATAGAAATAAGAGAAAAAAAACGATGGTTATTCTAAGCATGAGGATGGTGAAGCAACTGTCACTAGTTTGGCATGAGGCGGATAAAGATGCTGATGAAAGAAATGACAGTTTGAGTTGGTATGGTGGGAGGAATAAAAAGCTTGCAGAAGAGAAACAGAGAGGAATTCACGAAGGTGTTACTATTCACTATGGTGGGATAAGTTGGAGGGAAAGGTTGGGCCGCTCTTATTTACGACGGTGCTGAGATGGTGAGGCTGAGATCATATGGAGACAGAGAATGAAGAGAGGGAGGGGCGACAGAAAAGAGAAAACTAGGGAGCAAGGCTAGTTTTTTTTGCCAATTTTGAACCTGATTTTCATTATGCTCGGGCCATGAAATTCACTCCTATTTATAAGGGATGGAAGAGGGTAATCTTATCTTCATAAAAAAAAATTAACCCTAAATTCAGTTGGAAAGGATTCCACCCATTAGCTCAAATTATATATCATGAACTGTCAAATTTAATAGTTTAAGGCTACTTAAGTTGACTTCTTTGGGTTGACACCATGTTAGCTTTGGTGCTAGTAAACTAGTGAGGACCATACTAGGGTGCAGAGGAATGTTAGATGATCAATTTTTTGTGTGTTTTGTCAAATTTAATTAAAGGTACAGACATTAAATGCACTTACAAGATAGGTGACTTGAATAGATTTTTCAGGTAAAAGAAGAAGACAATGAACAATAACTAGACGACAACTCGTCTAGTTTTTTTGTTTTTCTTTTTTTGAAAAACAACTTCATTTTGTTCTTGAATTTAGCATTTTAGCCATAACTCAATTTCGTCCTCAAACTTTCAATTTATTTTAATTGCACCTTTAATTGACCATAAACTTTTGAATTAATTCAATTTAGCCTCTGTTGAATTAAAATATTAGCCCTTAATTTACATGCTCTTTTCAATTTTGCTCTTAGTATTGAATTTATGCAATTTTAAACCTACTTGACTATCAAACTTTTAATTTTTTTAATTTCACCCCCGGATTAAATCAATTAAGCCCTTATAGTTCGATGACTTTTATTGATTGGTACTTGGCTGCAAAATATTTTAATTTGACTCTAATTGATTCCAAAACTTTAATTTTCTTGTGATTTTACCCTTGATTTCAATTAATTAACCTGGTAAAAATTAAATTTAGTCTCTTAAAATTCTAATATTCTCAATCAAGCCTAAATTGGTCTCCTAAACTTAATTTTTCACCAATGAAACCCCTAATAAAACTAATTTGACCCATTTAAAGTATAATTAAGTCCTTAAACTTAATTAAATCCTTTAATTGAACCCAAGTTAATCCTTAAACATAATCAAACTTTAATTTGGTCCATAAATAAATTAAATTGGCCTATTAAAAATTTAATTATCTACTTGAAGTTTTTTTTTATGTAAATGCATCTAATAATCATTTAATTTGACCTTAAATTTAATTGTTTTTTCATTTTTTAGCATGATGGGGTAATTTATGCCTCGATTTTTCACCAAAATTGTAGTTTAGTTTTTATGTAATTTTTTGAATCCTCTTTAACCTTCTTCTATATGTTGCCATCATTTGTTTTTTTTTTAATTTTTATTTTGAAAAAAAGGTGAATTAAGAGAATAACCTATAAATGAATTATGACATTATCATATGTTAATTTGTGCAAAAAGAACAACCATTTGTTGGCTCATAAATATCACTTACCAGTAATCTAGTGATCTTCTTTTTAATATATATAACTTATAGTTGGAGCTTTTATGGCTTATGAATATTAGATATGAATGTATGGACAACATGTTAGGTCGTCCGAACCCTTTTCTTTTCTAGTTTTTGTTTCTTTTCAAAAAAAAATGATTCATTTTTTGGATTATGTCATTTCCATGCATTATAAATGTATATTTTGATCCTACATATTAGGGTTATGCTAAAGAATAATATAGAGCATATCTTAAAATCTCACCTAATAGTTTAAGCTATTGTGTTGAGATAGTTTTTGTTTTCTAGTTTTTGTTTCTTTTCAAAAAAATTTGATTCATTTTTTGGATTATGTCATTTCCATGCATTATAAATGTATATTTTGATCCTACATATGAGGGTTATGCTAAAGAATAATATAGAGCATATCTTAAAATCTCACCTAATAGTTTAAGCTATTGTGTTGAGATAGTTCTTTGATATGGTATCAAAGTCTTAATAACCAAGTAGTCACTAGTTCGAATCTCGTCACCTCCATTTATTTGATAAAAATTAAGCATAAAGTAGAGTGAGTATATACAAATTTCAAGTTCAGAAGACCCTCATTTTAGAAAGTGTGTTAGCAAATAATATAAATAATATTTAAACACCTCTCATAATAGTTTAACATATTGAGTTGAGAAGGTTCTTTTACAATTTAAGAGTTCATTTGACATAATTTTTGAATTATAATTTTTAACTTTGAATTATATTTTAAAGATTATTTTCTTATAAATAACCCATGAGTTAAAATGATTGTAAGTTAAAACCATGTTTAGTAAAAATGAATCAAAGTATGTTTCTTCAAAGAAATAATTTAGTATAAATTAAAATTTTCAAAACAAAATTATAACAAAACATCAAAAGTTATTTCTTACCATTATGACTTTTATTACGGTCAAAAGTAAAAAAAAACTTAAATTAAATTGCAAAAATCATGCTAATGCACATAATATTAGTTTTAAATTAAATTGCAAAAATCATGCTAATGCACATAATATTAGTTTTCTTCCTATTCACGAATCACACTCTTACCGTACATACTCATGACATTTTTTAAAGTTAAAGTTTAGAAAAAAAATTATATTAAATTGCAAAAATCATATTGTACATAATATAAATATAGTCTTCTTCTTATTCATGAACCGCACCGATTCTTTTCCTTGCAATTAGTCTTCCATAAAATTACTTGGTTACGTCACCAACGAATTAACCTACAGCGTGAATAACGTGTGCTTGCAACTGGAAATATGCAGAAGAAGCTTTGTAGACCTTAGTTTTTATTGGAGTAGTTTAAGGAATTTGGCATATACTCTTCATCGTCTATTTTGGTAGATGAAGATTAATAAGCCTGACAAAAAAAACTGACTTCATTCACAATGCTGAAGGTATTTATTTTTGAACAAGCACAGACAAAAAACACACAAGAAATGAAGATTAGATTCTGATGTTACTGATATATTATAATTGTACTTGTTTCTAATCTTTTTTTTAAAAAAAAAAAAATTTAAGTTCATTTTGTTTCATTTTGATCTCAGTGGAATTCTTGATGTATGTCCTCGAAATTATCATTAATGATGACAGATTTTAAAGGCTTTTATTTGTTTCTGGTTTCCTTTTTATTGCAAGCAATTGAAGACTTGTTAACTTCGAATGAAAAATTCCATGGTTTGAACAGTCAATTATCTGATAATTATTGTTAATGTAGTGAAGAAACTAAATTTAATCTTCTGAACTCCTAAATTAATTTCACTTAACCCTCAGAAATTTGCAGACGGTGAGTTAAAACGAATCTTAATAAAGAGCAGAAGGTAGTGAAGATAGAAAAGGTGAAATGCAGGGGAAGGTATACCCGAAGATAATTCAAGCAGATGACTTCCTTGGAAACAGAAAAATGAATCTATTCTTTTCCCAAATGAAACCCACAAGGAAACTCTAATTTGCCTCTCATGTATTTGTCAAAAACAACGTATATATAACAGCTTAATTCATTTAGTTAATTAAGAATTCTCATCATCTTCAATCTCCTTTATCCAAGAACAACCTTGGAGAAAACCAAAGAAGCCTTCAAATGGAAACCATGAATGAAGAAACCTTCAAGCTGTATTATGATGACTTTGAGCCCTTTTGCCTGTGGAAAAGGGATGAACATGAGATACTTGAGATCCATCTACGAGGTAGTTAATTTATTTTGTATTTCCTCCAATTTATCATGAAGAAAACAAGCATTTAAATTGTTTCACAATTTACCTTTCCTTCTGTTTATAGCATTCAAAAAACAACACCTGAGGGTCCAAGTAGAGGAACCTGGTGTTGTGAAAATTACTGGAGAGCGACCTATACATGGTACTCTCCGGAGACGCTTTCGTATGGAAATCAAGATCCTACAGAATTGTAAAACACATGAAATTCGGGCTAAGTTTTCTGGTGATATTCTTTAAATAATACTGCCGAAGCAAACAACCGCATTTCCTGCGCAACCAGGCAGCACTGAAAGTATTACAAGAAGTGAAAGTATGCCATCAACTTACTTGTTACACATAGAGAGTTCAAGTTCGACACTAGGGATGAATACCAAGTTAGCTCTACAAGTTACAGGAGTGTTTGCTGTGGTAGTGGCTTTTGGAGCTTATGCATACAAGTACTTTCATTGTGGTCATGTTGAAGTCTAATTGCATCCTAATATATACTTCTAGCCCAGATTCTTCTATCTTCTGAATCTGAAATATTGAAAGCTAATTGATCCATAATATATCCTTTTAGGTACCAATATATTGTTATATCATATATTCGGTTCCGTGCCTTGTCTCCCTTACCAGAAATTAACTTTTAAGAGTATTTATGTAGAGATTCTTTAAGAATTATATAAATTATATATAGAAATTTTCCTATCAATTTAAGATTTTAGGGTTAGACTGGTTTTTAATAGAGAGTATATAATTATACAACAAGATATAAGAAAATAGAATAAAATAAATTGTAAGAAATGATTAATGATCAATAGATTATATAAATATTTTTCTAATTGTCTTAATTTGTTCCATTCCTCGATTTGCTACTCTACTATAAGTAGCATCCACCAATGGAGGACACCATGGCACACGCAGCAAATTCAGCCCACTGTCATTGCTGGACAGTGGCGTGCTTAAGTTGGGCATTTGCGCAGACGTGCTGGACTGATTGGTGGACTGATTTGTGGCTGCGAGAGGAGCCATTCCATCCAAGGCATCTGATATAATTTACACAGACGTGCTGGACAGATTGGTGGATAGATTGGTGGCAGCAGGACATGGATTTCGGGTAGCCTTAAGCTGCTTGCGGTGGTCCAAGTACCAGTCAGGAAAGCCGTTCTTTTTGAAGCAATTATCCTCAGTATGTTGGCTTTTCTTACAATAGGAGCAAATTATTCCATCCTTTTCGGTTTATCATAGCAACAACAGGATTTACAAGGGCGCCAGATGGAGAAGAACAAACCCCATATTATGGTTTAACGTTGAGCTTCATGTCGAATGTAACGCAAGGCTTCATCAAGTCCTAGGTTTAGTCCGTGGGAAATCACTTTGAACTTTATCAAACACATTATCTAAGTATGCAAGAAAGTCACAGATACAATCTTTCATTATCTCCTTTTGGCAGATTTTGATATTTTTCTTTGTTTATAACCTTTAGTAATTAGTCTAGTTTTATATATTTATATATTTTCATTCATGTTATTTTTTAAAATAAACTTATTTATATCTAACAAGTTTTATCCTTTAAGGTGTATTAACTAATCTATACCTAGTTAGTATACATGGAATCTATTTTAGATTTTATGGTTTCAAGTTAATTTTAAAATCAATATTAAATATTGGTTTCATGTAATTAGTAGACTCATGTGTAAACAACTCATCATTTTTAGCTTTCATTAGTAGCACATATCTCAGTAGTGCATGATGTGTCCTACTATATTCACATAATTCTTATTTTTATCAAACTTTTAGGCTACACATTCAATGTTATATCTTTAAGCTTAGGTTCTATTTAGATGTTAATTTTTGGTTCTTGTTCTTTAGAAATGTAACATATTTTGAGATAAATATTTTTCTCTTGTTTGATATTGGCTTAAAGCAAACTTGTTCTGAAAATAATTAAAGTGATTCTCATGGAAGTGTTTGGATATGTATTGAAATTTTTTTGTTTTAATTTTTGTGAAAATGTGAGGTGATGTTTGGGTAGTCAAAATGGGTTACAGATTCAATCTAAGTGTTTCAAAGAAGCAGTCTTTAAAGTATTCATTTTATTTGTATAGATAATAGAGCTTGTTTTGCATGAAAAAGCATTACATCCCAATCCAAATTGCTTGTCGTTGATAAGAAAGGACTTGATTGAACATGTAACATAGGTTTATGCTCTTGGTTATGAAGAAAAAATATATTTATTGGCTTAAAAGATATTTAAAGGATTTTAAAACTAAGGATCGCTAGTGCTTGTTGTTGCATGTGTGTGGCATTGTGACGATAATCCAATCTCGGGTTATGGGTAAATCAGGAAAATAGGGGGAGACAAGAAATTCTTGTCTTTTATCACTGCATATAGGAAATGAGAGTTGTCATCTAGTATTTTGATCATTGTGAACCTTAATTAGTCTCAGAGATCGGGTAACGAGATTGATTGCATAAGGGGAAGGTATTATCACCCAAAATATACGTTACCTAAGGTAAGCTATATTGTTTAATTGTCTGATATATGCTAGGGTGTTATTGCATTTTCTAATTGTTGGTCTATCTAAAGTTTAAGATAAATTTTTCCTAGTAAAGAGATCTTTATCTTATTGGATAAAACCTAACCATCCTAACACTAGTAAAAAAACTATTTTTTTAATATTGGGAATAAGTCTTACATATAAGTTCATAATCTTAGATATTAAAAAAAAACAAAATAATTTTGGTATTTTTAAAATATTAACCTAGTTCTCATGACTTTAAGCCAAACCTAACCCAAATATTTTAAACTTGGTTGGCACTGATCCGGTTAAGGAATAGTGGCTCTCTACTATTTGTATGCTATGTGAGTAGTGGAAAGTGAATTATAATTCAAAATCCAAATATTTTAAACTTGGCTGGCACTAATCTAGTTAAGGAATAGTGGCTCTCTACTATTTGTATGCTATATGAGCAGTTGAAAGTGAATTATAATTCATTCTTTATTTATTAGCAAAATAATAAAGCTGGCGGGGGGACGAAGTAGACGAACAAGGAGGAGGAGGAGGAGGAGGAGGGTAGGGGAAGATTGACCGAGCGACGTCTTGTAGTGGTGGTGCTGGTGGCAACAGAATGATAGTGGTTCATGGTGGTGAGAAGAATAACGATGGCAGAATAATAGGTGTTCTTCCTCTATTTCCTTTTCTTATTTACTTCTTTTTTGTTTCTTTCTTTTTTGGTTTATGTTCCTTCCTTTTTTGTTCAATCTCCTTAGTTCTCTCTCTATTTTTACCTTTTGTTTTTTTTTCCTTTTCTCTCTCGCATTTCTTTGTTTATTTCTTTCTTTTCTTCCTCTCTCTAAAATCTCATCTCCCTTTTTTTTTTAGCTTTTCCCCAAAATCTTTCTGTCTTGAAAAACCTTTATATTATCCCTTTAAAATTTTCTCTCCAAAGTCCCTGTTGTTCTTTGTCCTTTTCTGTCTCCCCTTTATCTATGTTTTTTTTTTGTTCTCTCGTCGACTCCAAAAACAATGTCCTCACCCTCCTCCCTCGCATTTCTCTCCTAATCCTCTGGTATTTATAGAAGGGAAAAGGAGAGAAAGCCACCCTACCCTTTCCAATTATGACATAAGGTAAAGTGACATGGGCGACCTCTATTCATCTGTCCCAAAGCACACTTGTAGGGTATGGCTCCCTTGCCTCTTCTATGATGGTGGCAAGGCATGTGAGGGTATGAGTTATGTCAGGTTTGGGTAATTAAAGAAAGAGAGAGGAACAACATAGGGGAATATAACTTCTTTTTCCCCTACTATGCGTACAAGGGAAAAGGAAGTACAATGCTGTTCAAAACATCATTATTTTATGCTCTCTTTTCTTTTTAATGACCAATGTATAAAACAATATCATTTAGACCAAAACAAATCACTTTATTTAAAAGAAACTGGCGCCAAAAACATCAAAGTCCAAATTAGTCTTTAATTTTAGATTTGTTCAATCAAGTCCTCCGTTTCAAATTTTAATTTTAAGAATCAATTCTATTTCAATTTTAGTCCTTGGTTTTGAACTTGTATATTTTAGCCCTTAACTGATCAATCAACTTTTTAAGTTCTTCAACTTAGCCCATGATTTAGTCAATTATAGCCCTTATAATTACACGCCCTTTCGAATTTGATCATTGGTTTTGAATTTCTTCAACCAAATCCTTATTTGATCATCAAACTTTAATATTTATACAAGCCTCTAGTTTTATCAAATCAACTCTTAAAATTATAATTTGACTCATGAACTGTAATTTCTTCCAATTAAAGCCTAAATTGACTTAAGAATCAATTTTTCTTTCAATGAAACCCTTTATAAATTCAATTAAAACTTTAATAAAATTTACTTGAGTTCATAAACATCTGATTTTGGACTTTTCTTTATAAAATTGGATTTTCAGTAAGGCTCTCGTAAGCAAAAATATATTTTCAAATTTCTAACTTTGTATTTTTAACATCCTCAACCAATTTTTAGTCATTTTCTAGGTGCTCCAACGTCCTCATCTCACTGCTATTATTTTTTAGTTTTCTTTTGAATATGTTTTTTTTACTTTTTTGTATTTTTTCTTTTTTTTTGTGGAGACTCAAAAAAGGGTAACAACACTTGTTTCCAAACTTCTCTCTCTTTTTTGTTCTTGGATTTTCTAGACCTTGAAATTGATTTATAAAATGTTGCCCTATTGGAGTTTTTTCTTCTTTTTTTTTATTTTAAGCATTATCATTTTAGTAATTTTTATGGTATGCTTAAATCTTTTTGACTCTTTGGACTTTTATGCCCCTCATAGCTTTTGTTTTGGGCACCTTTAATCGTTGAGGTTTTTATTTCATGTCCCCCCTGTATTGTTTAAGCACTTTTAATCATTAAGAATTTTTGTGTTGTTGCACGTGCCACTAGTATAGGGTGTGATCCTAGCCAATGTTATTTTTCTAAAAAAACACATTATGCTTAAAAGGAGATTACAAAGGATTTCTTAGCCTTGTGAAAGGATTATCCAAGATTATTTTTTCTCATTTCAAACTCATGCATTCAAAATTGATAAGCCTCAATTCCTTCCAGATGAATATGTAAAATGGTTTCTCATTATTCATGTAGCTAAAACTCAATTTGAAGTTGATTCATGGTGTTTAGGCCAGATTTTAGGTTTCGTAGATGTACGGTTAAGATATCACTTGAATTTGCAGAACTTATTTGTTAGAACAAACACCAATTTGATTTATGTTTTGTAGTAAGCTTTAATTTCTCAAAAGTCATTTTGAAAATATAGGATCAAGCATAGTTTTTGAAGAGAAAAAAAACACACCAAATCATTCTTGGTGCAGTGGTTCTTAGAGTAAAAGGTGTGCTTAGTGTGTTAATTACGTGAAACAAAAAAAAGTACAAGAAAACATATAATCTTATTAAAAAAAAAGGGCTCGTTTGATAAAGAAAGTTTTATGGCATTATAAGCCAAATTATCAATAAGATTAAAACAGGTCAAAATCAAAATAACTTTGTAGGTATGACCAAGCAAAGGCAATTATTTTTTGACTTAATAGGGGTAGACACCATTTTCTAACTCTGCTACACTTTCCTTTCAACTAACCTCATTATAAAAGCTTTTGCAAATGTTTCTTTAATGGTATGGAAAGAAAACCACAGATACCCTTGTAAGCTCAAATCTTTCAAAAATTCATACAGTCTTTTTTTGCCATCAGAGCTTTTAGATTTCTCATTTATTTTGCATTACCGCCAAGTGACTGTTTTACATAAAGGCAATATAAAGGTTTACAAGGAATGGTTAGGGCACAATGTGGGTGCCATTATCGAGGAAACACTTAATTCATAATTAGATGTGTCATGAATCTAAACCTCAATTGAAAGTTATAAGGTAGACCTTTACTCCCCACCTAGCCTAGAATTAGGCTACTCATGAAATCAAAATGCATGAGGGCATTAACATGTACCTGATATACTTATGCATGAACAAGAAATAAAAATGCTAAAAAAATGAAAATGTGGCTAAAATTAAACAATCCAAAACAAATAGGTAAACAATCAAACAAGAAAAATTTAGTCCAACTGGAAAAAGTGTTTCCTAGCGAAGTCGCCATCCTGTCATGAGGGTGGTCTGGCTGTGAAGTGACATGGTGCTAGCAATGGAAAGGGTGGTGTTGATGGAAAAATGATGGATGGCATTGGTTGTAGGAGGAGGAAGAAGAAATTTATAGAAATAAGATAGAAGAAGAATGATGGTTGTTCCAAGCACGAGGATGGTGAAGCTAATGTCACTGGTTTGGCATGAGATGGATGAAGATGCTGACAGAAGAAATGACAGTCTGAGTTGGTGTGGTGGGAGAAATAAGAAGCTTGCAAAATAGAAAGAGAGAGGAATTCACCTCATCTAGTTTTTTAGTTTTTCTTTTTTTTAAAAACAACGTCATTTTGTTCTTGAATTTGGGATTTTGGCCACAACTCAATTTAGTTCTCAAACTTTCAATTTATTTTAATTACAATCTTAATTAACCCTAAACTTTTGATTTAATTCAATTTAGCCCCTATTGAATTAAAATATTAGCCCTTCATTTACATGCGCTTTTTAATTTTGCACTTAGTCTCGGATTTATGCAATTTTACCCCTACTTGACCATCAAACTTTTAATTTCTTTAATTTCACCCCTGGATTACATCAATTAAGCCCTTATAGTTCGATGACTTTTATAAATTGGTCCTTGGTTGCAAAATATTTTAATTTGACTCTAATTGATCCCAAAACTTTAATTTTCTTGTGATTTTACCCATGATTTCAATCAATTAACTTGGTAAAAATTAAATTTAGTATTTTAAAATTCTAATATTCTCAATTAAGCCCAAATTGGTCTCCTAAACTTAATTTTTCACTAATTAAACCCCTACTAAAACTAATTTGTATAATTAAGTTCTTGCACTTAATTTAATCCTTTAATTGGACCCAAATTAATCCTTAAACATAATCAAACTTTAATTTGGCCCATAAATAAATTAAATTGGCCTATTAAAAATTTAATTATGTACTTGAAGTTTTTTTTTATGTAAATGCATCCAATAATTATTTAATTTGATCTTAAATTTAATATTTTCTTCATTTTTTAGCATGATGGAGTACATTTATACCTTGAATTTTTACCAAAATTGTAGTTTAGTTTTTATGTACTTTTTTGAATCCTCTCTAACCTTCTTCTCTATATTGCCATCATTTGTTTTATTTTTTATTTTTTATTTTGAAAAAAAGATGAATTAAGAAAATAACCTATAAATAAGTTATGACACTATTATATTTCAATTTGTGCAGAAAGAATAACCATTTGTTGGCTCATAAATATCACTTACAGACTCTAGTAATCTAGTAAGCTTCTTTTTAATATGTATAACTTATAGTGGGAATTTCTATGGCTCATGAATATCAAATACAAATGTATGGACAACATGTTAGGTCGTCTGAACCCTGTTCCTTTCTAGTTTTTGTTTCTTTTCAAAAAAAAAATTGATTTATTTTTTGGATTATGTCATTTCCATGCATTATAAATGTATATTTTGATCCTATATATTAGGACTATGTTAAATGATAATATAAAACATATCTTAAAATCTCACATAATAGTTTAAGCTATTCTGTTGAGATAGTTCTTTGACATGGTATCAAAACCTTAATGATCAAATGGTCACTAATTCAAATCTCGTCATCTCTATTTATTTGATAAAACATTAAACACAAGGTAGAGTGAGAATACATAAATCTCAAGTTCAAAGGACCCTCACTTTAGAAAGTGTGTTAGCAAAAAATATAAATAAATATTTGGAGACCTCATCTAATTGTTTAACATATTAAGTTAAGAAGGTTCTTTTACAATTTAAGAGTTCATTTGACATAATTTTTGAATTATAATTTTTAACTTTGAATTATAAATTATAGATTATTTTCTTATAAATAACCCATGAGTTAAAATGATTGTAAGTTAAAACCATGTTTAGTAAAAATGAATCAAAGTATGTTTCTTCAAAGAAATAATTTAGTATAAATTAAAATTTTCAAAACTAAATTATAACAAAACATCAAAAGTTATTTCTTACCATTATGACTTCTATTACTGTCAAAAGTAAAAAAAAATAACTTAAATTAAATTGCAAAAATCACGCTAATGCACATAATATTAGTTTTCTTCCTATTCACGAATCACACTCTTACCGTACATACTCATGACATTTTTTAAAGTTAAAGTTTAAAAAAATATTATATTAAATTGCAAAAATCATATTGTACATAATATAAATATAGTCTTCTTATTCATGAACCGCACCGATTCTATTCCTTGCAATTAGTCTTCCATAAAGTTACTTGGTTACGTCATCAATGAATTAACCTACTGCGTGAATAACGTGTGCTTGCAACTGGAAATATGCAGAAGAAGCTTTGTAGACCTTGGTTTTTATTGGAGTAGTTTAAGGAATTTGGCATATACATAATTAAGTTGTTTTTAATGCCAACACAGTTGATACTCTTCATCGTCTATTATGTTAGATAAAGGATAATATGCCTGGTTTTCATACAAAGAAACTGACCTCGTTCACAATGCTGAAGGTTTTTATTTCTGAACAAGCACAGGTAAAAAACGCACACGGAATGAAGCTTAGATTTTGATGTTACTAATATATTGTAATTGTACTTCTAATCTTTTTTTTTTAATTTATTGTGTTTTTCTCGATTATTATTTGATAAACATCAAAATCAACTGTATATTGTAATCTAAGCTTAGATAAATCAACTGTAATTATTATTAAAAAAAAAAAACTCAACTAGGAATTACCCTTTGATCTCAGTGGAATTCTTGATGTATGTCCTCGGAATTCTCGTTAATGATGACAGATTTTAACGGCTTTTATTTGTTCCTTGTTTCCTTTTTATGCCAAGCAATTGAAGACTTCTTAACTTCGAATGAAAAATTCCATGGTTTGAACAGTCAATTATCTGATAATTGTTGTTAATGCAGTGAAGAAACTAAATTTAATCTTCTGAACTCCTAAATTAATTTCACTTAACCCTCAGAAATTTGCAGACGGTGAGTTAAAACGAATCTTAATAAAGAGCAGAAGGTAGTGAAGATAGAAAAGGTGAAATGCAGGGGAAGGTATACCCGAAGATAATTCAAGCAGATGACTTCCTTGGAAACAGAAAAATGAATCTATTCTTTTCCCAAATGAAACCCACAAGGAAACTCTAATTTGCCTCTCATGTATTTGTCAAAAACAACGTATATATAACAGCTTAATTCATTTAGTTAATTAAGAATTCTCATCATCTTCAATCTCCTTTATCCAAGAACAACCTTGGAGAAAACCAAAGAAGCCTTCAAATGGAAACCGAGAATGAAGAAACCTTCAAGCTGTATTATGATGACTTTGAGCCCTTTTGCCGGTGGAAAAGGGATGAACATGAGATACTTGAGATCCACCTACGAGGTACTTAATTCATTTGGTATTTCCTCCAATTTATTATGAAGAAAACAAGCATTTAAATTGTTTCACGCTTTACCTTTTCTTCTGTTTATAGGATTCAAAAAACAACACCTGAGGGTCCAAGTAGAGAAACCTGGTGTTGTGAAAATTACTGGAGAGCGACCTGTAGATGGTACTCTCCGGAGCCGCTTTCGTAAGGAAATCAAGATCCCAGAGAATTGTAAAACAGATGAAATTCGGGCTAAGTTATCTGGTGATATTCTTCAAATAATACTGCCTAAGCAAACAACTGCATTTCCTGCAAAACCAGGCAGCCCTGAAAGTATTACAAGTGAAAGTATGCCATCAAATTACTTGTTATACATAGAGAGTTCAAGTTCGACACTAGAGATGAATACCAAGTTAGTTCTACAAGTTGCAGGAGTGCTTGCTGTGGTAGTGGCTTTTGGAGCTTATGCATACAAGTACTTTCATTTTGGTCATGTTGAAGGCTAATTGTATCATAATATATACTTCTAGCCCAGATTCTTCTATCTTCTGAATCCGAAATATTGAAAGCTAATTGATCCATAATATATCCTTTTAGGTACCAACATATTGTTATATCGTATATTCGGTTCCGTGCCGTGTTTCCTTTACCAGAAATTAACTTTTAGGAGTGTGTGTATATATAAAGTTAGACTTGGTGTTAATTTGTAATCAAGACCCTATGGACTATTTGAGTGAATCAGAACTTTTAAAAAAAAAAATAGAAGGGAATTATATTATTTGATTATTTGATATATATTTTACATTTAAATTTATGAAGAGATTGTTTAAGAATTATATAAATTATTTATAGAAATTTTCCTATCAATTTTCCTATAAAATAATACAACAAGATATAAGAAAATAGAATCAAATAAATTATAAGAAATGATTAATGATCAATAGATTATATAAATAATTTTCTAATTTTCTTAATTTGTTCAATTCCTCGATTTGCTACTCTACTATAAGTGGCATCCACCAATGGAGGACAACATGGCACATGCAGCAAATTCAGCCCACAGTCATTGCTGGACAGTGGCGTGGTGATGTTGGGCATTTGCGCAGACATGCTGGACCTTATCAAGTCCTAGGTTTAGTCCGTAGGAAATCACTATGAATCTTATCAAACAAATTATCTAAACCTGCAAGAATGTCATTGTTCTCCTTCTGATAAATTTTGATATTTGTATTTGTTTGTAACTTTTAGTAACCAGTTTAATTTTAAATGTTTGTATATTTTCATTCATATGAATTTGTCTCTTAAGAATTCATTTACTTCCAATAAATTTTATCCCTTTTAATGAATCAACTAAATATATGGAATCTATTTTAAATTTTCTGTCTTCGAGTCATTCTTAAAATCAATATCAAATATTAATTTCATGTTCTATTTGGATGTCAATTTATGATTCTTGACAGGATGGTGTAAACAATATCAAATAATCTTTCTTGTATATCCTATAAATTTATATTTATCCAATAGTAGTGCTGGTATTGTCATTGGTTGCATTGCTTTCATTAAAAAACATTTTTTTTATTTCAATGATAGATGTTGCCTGGATCTAAAAATCCATCTAGACCTGACTGGATAGTATCCAAAGTCCTTTAAAAAAAAAACATTGAGAAAAATATATTCACGTAGATTTAACTCATAATGAACTCTAGTAACAATAAAACCTTCCAATCAACAACTCTAATTATATAGCGATGATTCTTATACTACTATTGGGTTTCCTGAAACATATTCACCCAAATAAAATAATAAATTTAAAATTTTCATGGAGTTTCAAGGATTCTATTAAATAGATTTAGAGTTATTTAGAGTTTATATAAAAATTATCTAACATTAAATGTTTTTTTTTATTTTATATAATTGTTTTAAGATTAGGTTATCATAAACCACAAATTATCTCAATATCTAATCTACATGTTTAGGCTTTAATAGTTTTTTTAGAAGTTAGTTTGGATTGACTTGAATAGCCTTTTCTATTTTATGTTTTTATTTTATTAATTTAAAAATTGAATTTTATATATTTTATTTTAGCTCTTTTATGCATGTTATCATGTTGCTTTTTTTATTTTTGATTTGTTTCATTTTTTGTTTTGTTGTATATCATATAATTACATGACGTCATCTTATTAGATGCAATCGATCTAATTTTTTAATTTTTTAATTTTTTTTTGTCACCCATCTTATATATAATTAACTATCCCCCGAGCAAATTCATCATGTCGTGTAACATGATATTTTTCAAATGTGCCAGAATATCCATCATTGGTCCGGAACCTCGTCTTTTCAACAATTTCGGCATTTAGTTTCTATCTTGAATATATTTTTTCCCACGTATGTTCTGTTCAAACATGATTTTGTCGGAGTGTGAATGGCATAGAACAAGTGTCTGAAAAATCTTATTTAAACTTGGCATTTTTCAGCTTATTCTACATCCATGTTGTAGTGTTCTGTCGCCAGAATTTCTTGAGTAAATTGTTACGAACCAGGAGACATGATGAAGGCTGGAAGGAGAGCAACAAGAAGCAACAACAGCACTGAAAGAATAACGGTTGGTCTGGTGGAATTCTGTTATCTGGAAGTTAGAAAAGCAGTTGAGTTAGTTGAGGAAGTAGTTAGAGTCAGTAGGCTTGAATATAGTTACAGTCAGTAGAAGAATAAAAGCTGGTATATAAACTGGTGTATGGAAACGTGTGGGGGAAAGAAAAATACAGAATATTATTCTCGATCTCTGCTCATTCTCCTCTGCTCTCTCTTGTTCTGTTCTTTCTCAATTTGTATTCTCTTTTCTTTCTATTCTTTCTAATCTTGTTAAGCTGAGCTTGACATAAATAAAAGGGTTGTGCTAAATTAACAAAGAGGGTATTTTAAGATGGAATGTAATAAACATTAATGAAGAAGGTATATTAATCATTCTAAGAAAATCAAGTATTCACTAATGATGTTCTTGACAGTCTACACAAGAGAGACACGTTATAAAAGATTTTGTCGGAGAGTGAAAGACTTGTAAAAACTGCATGTCAGCCATGGTGTTTTAATTTCCTTGTTCGAAAGGAAATTCAATTTTTCCCTAGCATGTAAATTATGCTTGATTTGTTTTTTTCAATCATTTAAGAAAGAAAATTCGATTTTTTGGACTGATTTAGTTACAGCAAACTTTCTGCTGACGGACTTTCGGATGCCTCCCCAGCAGCTCAGCATGATGGACATGCACAGAGGCCCCACGATTACACTTTGCAAAAACAAGAGCATTTAAAGCCCGCTCTAAATTAACTATACAATAAGCATTCAAATTGTAGTATTTTTTGGCATCTGAACTCTTTGAATTAATTAAAATACTCGACCGACTGATTAATTCTCTTGATCAATACTTTTCACTTTTCTCCAAGGATTCTATTTATCATATGGATTCCATATAGGTCTATATATTCGTGTATGAGGAGTCGAGCCTTGTATCTATTATCGATTGCTGGTTACTTGCTTCTTTCAGGCTTCTTTCTGCCGTTGATCATCTGATAACATCTTCTTTGCTAGCAAGAAAAGATTATTCCATCAAAGCATCTATTGGAGATTCAAAGCCACCGATCATGTATTCATCAAGAATCATGCAAGAAAGATTAGGTTCTCTTGTCAACAAGTTCTTCGAGAAGGATTTCAAAGGCTCCCTTGCAGTGACTGCGAGTGCGAAGACGCGAAGAGGGTACGTAGCTATGTATGTAGGGGAAGAAGGTAAACGATACGAAGTTCCAGTGAAATACCTATCCAATCCAGTATTGCAAGAACTGCTTAGGCGATCGCAGCATCAAGATCTTGACTACAAGATTGAAGGGGCAATTCGGATTCCTCACTCAACTGCTTTTTTTGATCAATTCTTAAGGATTATCAAGGAGTACTTCCAGACCAATGGAAGATGGGCATGCATCCATTGTCGAGAACACATCTTTGAAGAGGGTTTCAAGGCAAAATAAAGATTAGCCAGTCAATTTCTAGTACATCTTTAGGTTATCATTAATGTTCAGTTGGAGGGATTTCAGCCATCTTACTGGATTCTTTAGAATAAAGATCCTTATAATCGTAATTCTAGATCAAAGTGTGTAAAGATGAACAATCTATTAGATATTAAATAAAATCAACTCTTTTTTTTTAATAAATAAATCTGCTCCTTTGTTGTGCTTCAGATATATTTTCTGCTTGCCGGCATTAGCCACAACGCAATCGCCAGGACAGTTACGCGATTGTGTTGCAATCTTTTTAGGTAAGTACGTCAAGCGCATACGATTTGCTCAACAAGGGACTAAATATTTAATTAAACAACTGGATTATTCATGAAAAAATCCTAATTGTTGCTATAGCCTGCAAGTCTGTTTGATGAGTTCAGCATACGAGCGAGGAATCCTATGTATCTCTTAGAAACGAGTTTGAAATGTTTGAAATGATATCCACTAATAGATATATATATATATATATATATATATTTAGGAAAATAAACAAACCAGTACCTAAGTGAATAAATGTGTCTGAAACTCATTGAACAAATAAAACTAAAAGATTTAGAATCATTACATAAAAAAATATTTTAATAAAATAATCAAATATTTATATTTGATATTTTGTTTGCTATTATATATAGGAGTACATGAATAAACTCTATAAAGTGAAACACTCAATTATAAATCAGCAAATTTCCATTAACTATAAACACTCGAAACAAGCAATAAAACGCAGCTTATTAATTAATTAAGGCTTAACCATGCTGCATTAAAATGATAAAATGCCAGACTCGTGAAACGCTTAATCATTTTTGGGCAAGAACAGGGAAAATATATCATGCATATTAGTGGTATATCATGCCACGATCATTCCTGCGACCACAGCCACTGCTGCCACAATAATCTGATAGCCTGATGCAGCAAGTCCATAAGCAGCATTAGGTGTTGGAGTAGGTGTTGGAGTAGGTGCTGGAGCTTCAGCTTCCACGTTAATGACTAGCTTCTGGCCAAGCTCGGAACAATGATTTCCAAACCCACAAATGTACCATTTCTTTCCTGTGCTGCCTAGTGTTATTATGTCATTTCCACTGGTCAGGGGTTCTCCGGAAGCTACACAGTTCTTAAAGCCGTTGCCATCCACCTTGTAGAGATTGTGTGGTGGCTGGTACTTGAACACTGCAAACAAGTGATCATTAGCATCAAAAACAGCAAACTTTTAAAAAACCATGAATATATATATATATATATATGTTGTGACGAAATATAAACTAAATTGATATGGATAATTAAGTTTACCTAGTGTGTCACCAACATGAAATACTTTGCCACTAGCCCAAGTTGTGTAGTTAAAATTAACAGTCCACCCTTTGTCATCACCAACAATGTGTTCAGCCGCCATGGTGAGCGTGGGAAGAATAATTGTGACAAGGGCAAAGGCAATAAAATGACTAGAAGCCATTGGAGATCTGCTACTTCAATTGTAAAGAGACAATGTTTGATTTCTAACGTCTGCTCGAATGTGGGTTTGGTATTATAAGGGAAACATAGGATCCTATTTATAGTTGACTCTCTTTAGGAAATGCATAGAAAATCTCGAAATAACACCACCGGCAGCGGTCGGTACTACAAACAGCTTTGGGTTATACGTACTAGGCACCAAAAGATTAAAATAATCAGTTGAATGGTGTGGAAAAACTGGCCAGAAAATGGTGGTCCTTTTGTTTGTTTCTTCGGGTGATAACATCTATTACAAGTTAAATATGCGCGCTTTTAAGCTTTGTTTGAGTTCATATTAAGATGTTTTGTGTGTCTTACTCATGTTTTCGTAGATGGTTTTGATGGGATTAAAGCCAAGAGAATATCACTTGTATGAGCTGTCCTGTGGGGGAGGAATATCTGCCTCATGTATCTCTTCTCGGTATTCTTTTTTCATTTCTTTTCTATTTTTTTCAAGCTAATGAGTATTAATTTTAGTAGTATTTTTGCACACTGAAACTAAATCCATGTACCATTTAATTAAAAACGACTATAAATATTAAAACTAGAGGAATATTCATGAAACTTTTATTTACCATAATCTGACCAAGTTTCTGAAATCCTAATTACCAAGAAGAGGCATAATCCCTTAACCAATATATTAAACAATTTGAGGGAGAAAATGAAGCACGATTATATATGCCAATCCCATTCTTTTGATTAAATTAATATAGTCAAAAACCTCAGAAAATCCAATTCTAATATTAGGAAATATGTTTTCTCTTGCCGGCCAGGAAATCAAGGCAGGCCGGAAATAAGAAAACGCACCTCTTCAACGGAGGCCTGTCCGGTTGATACACCACTATCAAATATATAGATCTTGTTTTTTACGGCCTCACTCTATAAATGATGTAATAAAGCAACTCTATCTAGGCTTCTGTTTTCTTTTTTTTTTTACTGCCTTGATCAAGGAAAATTCTGTAACAAATTAAAGAATTGCTGAATTACAAAAGAACTAAACGAGCGCATGTTTTTATGTATAAAAAAAATAATGTTTATGCTCATACATTTTTACTGTAGAATATTGGAGCAGTGATTTTGTTTGGTTCTTTCATGGTTAAATTGAAGGGAAATTGCTTCCAATCTATTAGGAAAAAAAAATGAAAAAAGAAATAGAGGACCAAACTAAAAAACCAAAGAGAAACTTGGTGATCGTTTTGAAATTATCTCGAGACATTAACTTTTGTCCTCTTACTTTACAATTACTTCAATTAATCCATTTTTAGTTTCTATGGTTTTTTAAAAACTTTTTTTTATCCAAAACTTCATTTCTTTTAATTTTTTCATGATTTGAGATTGGAGAGAAAAAATCATTAAATTTTTATAGTTGAGAGAAAAAATATTTGTTGGTATGAATTCTAACTATTAAAATAATTAATATTAGTATTAATGAGTTTTATTCGATAATGGTAATTTTAAAAGATATAATTTCACCTTGAAATTTCTTGAGATAGTAGACTTGATCTCAAAAAGTTTTTGGATTTTAAATTATTTTTTTTATTTTTAGTTTTTTTAAAGACTGAAATAGATTTATTTAGGTTTCTACTATTTTTTTTCTTTGTGTTTTTGGATCAACAGATGATTATAAATAAGCTTTTAGGTATGAAACACCCCTAGCCTCTGGTTGCTAGAATTTGGATAGAGCATACTACACGTTGCTTACTATATTTCTTTTCAAGTAAAAAATTGGGGTGTGCAACTCCACCCCTTATACAAAGAAAAGAAAAATTAGTGTGTGTTCTTGGACTTATCTTATTAAGGCCGAGGCACATGGATTTTTTTTATTTTATTTTTTTGGGCATTTGGGTTTTTAAAAAAAATTTAATGTTTTATTTAATTTTTTAAAATAATATATATTTTTTAATTTTATCTTTTGATTTTAAATTAATTTTTATTTTTTTTAAACTATCACAGTCTTTGATAAATGTTTTGTTATTTTGTTCATAATTATTTTTGAATTTATCAAGCTAACTTAATCTCATGGGAGTAACCCTCACATTTTATTTTTATTACCGGAGAATATGTTAGTAGCATGCCTGCCTTTCTTTTTGCACTCAAAAAATTGATTTGAGCCGTAAAATAGCTTTACTATTTATTTTTTATTCTAGTAGTGATTCATACAGCAATGTCAAATATTGAATTTATTTATTCTAGATTGAGTTAATTACTAAATATGCTTTACTATTTATTCTAACTATCATTTTTTTTAAATCTTTTCATTTACGATAAACGGAAATTAAGTGAATTGAAATTTATTTAATATTCTGGATTGGTTTAATTACTAAATATGCTCTGTTATTTATTCTAATAATCTTTTTTTTTGAAAAAAAAATATTTTCTCTTATGATAATTAAAGGAAATTCAGTGAGTTGAAATTAACTTGCAAACCCCAACTAGAGTTTGCCAGACAAGTTAGGAGACTAATTACAAGCTAATTATTCACAATGATGATCACACTAAGCTAATAAGTTATACTTTCAAGCCTTATTGCAATTCAAATATATAATTATACTACTAATTCTGGAATCAAGCAAACGGCAACTTAATAATACATACCATTGAAAAAGGAACTCAAATTCATAGATGAAAAAATAAAAATAAAAATTGTTTATGAACTTAGATTCTTTCTCCAGACATGATGTTCACGCAGTAATTCAATACCAGATAATTGTTTAGAAGTCTGTCGACACTGATTATAATTTTGAACGGGGTGGCAAAAAGCTTTTTATTATTATTATAATTGTGTAGTAATAGGAATATATCATAACTTAGCAACTCTCGAGTGGATTGCCTCAAAATTTAAACTTTTTAGTTAACGATTCCATATATAGAGGCATCTTAACAACATGTTTAGGTCATTAATAACAAAAAAATGATTTTAAGTCGCTAGTAGAATTGATAATAATGCTAAAGCATGAAGCAAAATAGCGCCATCATAGCAACATTTCGATACCATGTGTTCCAATTGCAATATCGATCACTGGAAATGTAAAATTAAGTCAAATTATGCTATTAAATGGAAAGTACTTGGATTTTTTTTCCATCCCAGATACTGATTTAAGATCTTGTTTGTTAACTCTCAGATTATGATATAATCTGTGTAGTTCATTTTCTTCATTTTACACCTGGCTTCAGAAGTTCAGAACAAAATCTTTTGAACACATGGAATGTAGGGTGGCAAACAAGTAAGCATGTTATTCATTGTCATGTATGCAAAATGCAATTGATTGAAGCATGATTAGTACAGTACTGGGCAATGAAAGTAAAACTCAGAAATGATTTTCCCATAAGAGAATTGTTTGGATACAGTGGTAGGAAGTCAATATTACGTGACTTTTACCTCGGGAATGAATATATCAACACTTTTCTGATTTCAATTACGTTCAACAACTCTCAAATCCTGACCCTTACGAAGTACGAATAAGCATGATGAGAAAGACTTGCTTCCCGATTCTTTCCTATAATTTATGTTCTTCCACATGCACATTATCCTTAATCAAGAAAGATCTCATTTCTGAAATACCTGAAGCCGCTCATCATGATCAGGCATCTGTTTCCTGCTTGTTCATGAATGTCATCCCCATTTTATGGAATGGTTTTGAATAAGATTTCCCCGAACAAGCATCAAACAGCAAGAATTAGGCTTCCGAGATTAAAAAAATTTATGTAAAGATCTCAGTTTGTCCTGTTAAAACACTTGCGAGCTGTTAGCAGTTTCCTTGGCATCAATACATGAAAGCCAACAGACATTCTCACTAGACTCTAGATCCACCTGGCTCTCCGATCATTCACACCAAACTATTGCCAGGAAGTTTAAAGGCATTTCTCTTGTTCATCAGTTTTCTCAACCTCTCAGCATCCTCATACCGTCCAGCACCAGCAAAGATGTTATACATAAGCACATAGTCACCTCCGTATCCTCTCTCCATCTCCATTATCTTCCTTGTAACCCTCTCACCCATCTCAACATTACCATGAAAGCTACATGCACCCAACAGGGTCCTCCAAATCACAGCATTAACAATCTCACTAGGAATCTCTAAAGCCATCTTCTCTGCTTCTTCTAGCCTCCCTGTCCTCCCCAGCATGTCTACTACACACCCATAATGCTTAATATCTGGCAAAACTCCATGCTCATTCACCATCTTGTAAAAACACCTAAGCCCCTCATCAACCAATCCGCCATGGCTACAAGCATTCAAAACACTCAAGAATGTCACTCTATTTGGCTTCAAACCTGCTTTCTCCATCCTTTCAAAATATTCCACCGCTTCTTTCCACATCCCATGCATTGCAAACCCGGAAATGATGGATGTCCATGATACCAAATTCTTACTCTCCACCGAAATATCCTCAAAAAACTTAAAGGCACTCGCTATGCAACCACATTTTGAATAACAATCTATAATTGAATTAGCAACACGTATATCAAAAGCATTAAATCCTCTTTTCTCTGCATAACCATGGATCAAACTGCAAGATTTTAACCCCCCCATATTAGAAATAGCCGGTAAAATTGCAAGAATAGTTATTTCAGTAGGCTTTATACCCTCACACACAACCATTCTTCGAAACAAAAATAAACCCTCACTATACTTGTTGTTTCTGATATACCCATCAATTATTCCAGTCCATGAAACAACATTCTTTTCAGGCATCTCATCAAAGAGAGAACTAGCAAATTCAAGTTTACCCCATTTAACCAGCCCAGTAATCATCACATTCCAAGTAACCACATTTCTCTTGGGCATTTCATCAAACAAAATCATAGCATCACGTAAAAACCCACTAGATAAGTACATGTTTAAAAGAGCAGTTTGTACATAAACATGATATTGAAAACCCACTTTGAATATACGACTATGAAACTGAGTTCCAAGAATTGGACAAGAACAGTTAGTGCTAGTATTTACGAGGAAAAAGTAGGTAAAGCTGTCAAATGAAGGGGGTGGCAATGAAGAAGAGTGAAAGTAAACTTCTTGCAGCTGTTTGTAGAGCAAGAAAGCTAGGTGGGGCTGATCACCAAAAGAATAGAGTCTAAGCAGGGTGTTGAAGAGCAGAATTGAATGGTTTAATAAGCCAGTAGATAGTAGAAATGAGTGGACTTGTAGGGTTGTTTGGTGGGTTTTTGTTGGGTTCTGGAGTAACAGAGAGAGCAAATGGTTTAGTTTTTGTTCTTGTTGTTTGATTGTTGTAAATAACCTTTGTGAGGTTAGGTAAAAAAGGGATGCTTGTGCTGTTCTCGCTATTGTTTTGTTTGTGAAGTAAACAAAGCATGGCCTTGTCAACCTAAGCATACTTGCAAGGTGCCTTGGCTTTCCACAACTTGCATGCATACATGTAGTCATCTGTCATTAGTGCTGCGGCATTTTAATTTTCTGTGGTTTATCCGTTTAGGGATCGAAACTTCCAAGCAAGAATGCGGGCTCAAGATGAAATTTTTATGGGAAATATCATTTTAAAAAGAAATATAGTTATCATTTTAAAACGTAGGTAAACCTTTTTTTAATTTTTTTGTTAGCATTAATTTTATCGATTGCATTATTAGTGTATACCTTAGTATATTCGTGTTGATGGAAAAAAAGATTTTAAATATTCTCCGAGATTGAGATGCAGTGTCTCTCTTGATTTGATCGCTCAATGTATGATTTCGGTTCCACTTACAACTTGGGAGACAAACTAGCTCCAATGGGTTGTAGCAGCACTTTACTAGGTCTATCCACTGCCACTCTCAACATTCTTGCTCTTAGCAGAACAAATTCGTTCATGAACCCAATTTCTTAGCAATCACGCGGCTGCGATGATTATTGACGCATTTTCAGTTTTCAGTCTGCTTCTCTCACAAAGAGAGATGATTCTGCTTATATAACCATTTCATAAAGTCTGCACAATTTCGAATGCCCCATTTGATGAAGTACAGGACAGAAGAGATTGACAACTATTGTTTGGTTCAATTTCTCTTTCACAAACATCTCTTTCAATTTTACCATTTCCACATCCCTCAATGCTCCAGAAAGTTACAGACAATGAAAGCTCCGTATCATAAAGTAGTGAATTTAAACTTTTCTGCATGCCGGAAACAAGAGGTCATCCTTTTCTTCTCGCGGGTATATAAGATTAGAATTAGTCAGTCGGCATTGCATGTCCTAACTTCCTCCCCCTCCCTCTACTCTTTTCTAATTTGAGCTGCTTAATATTGACAGCAGCAACTGAAAATGCCCATCCATGGCAGCTTGCTCTGCACATCCTCCCCATGCGCAGAAATATGAAATTTTCTACTTCCTAAAGCCAGAGGATGCGGATACCTGCAAGAAGGCAAGAATCATAACAGATACAATATTCCCAAATTTGTTGGTTGAGGTCCATGTCAAGGAATATAATGTAGAATGAGTAATCAAACCACGAACCATGAGTGGTATAGTATAAACAGCTCTTATTCATGATAAATCTGTCAAATTTGGCTTGGCAGCTGAAGGATTCCGACCAAATTGTATGATCATCGGTTTGTCTTTGAATACATATCCATTCACTAGATTCTGCAACCACAAACTCATTAAAAAATATCAGCATATCATTACCGCTTTAGCAGAATATATAACAAAAGAAAGCAAAGGTGTGTGATCTAGTTGTCATAAACATCTACATGACACTCCCAATTAGGAAAGTCAGATCAAGTTGCTCAATGCCCCTGGTTTTATGAATGCACTCAGCAGGCAGCACTTGAAGGGCGTCTATTAAAAAATAAATAAAATTGCACAAGGGTTCAAAAATCACACAGAAGTTTTATATAAACTCATGAGATACATACCAGAGCTTGATGGGCAAGTTCAACTGATGAAAACGTTACAAAAGCTTGACCCCTCATTCTTCCCTCCTGAAATTTAAAAGTGAAGGTCATAATTCAAAGTTGATCAGTCAGGAGATTATGAGTTTACAACCACCAATGCAATATGTCATGGCCAAAAACATGATTTTTTCTCCCAGTGACAAAGCTTCCTTCATGTTCTCATGATTTTATACAAGGATTTTCCTTGATTCAGATAATCTTCACACAAAAGTGTAAAATAAATTTCCATGTACTATGGTATTAAGGTGATGTGTAGTTTTAAGATAGTTGATATTAGACACCAATCAATCAATACACACACACACACACACACAGAATCAACAGCAGAACACCATTATCAAATTTCTTCTCAATCTTTGGCAGCACTTCAAATAAATATGCAAGCACCAAGTCCTTACGTACAAAGAAGCATCTGAGCAATATCAATCTAGATAATGGTAAAATCTAAAGCAGCAACCCAAAAACAGAGCTCGGGATGAAAACTTTTCAATTTCCGCAACCCCACTCCATAATCTGGGTCTCGCTCTTCTAGATCTTAATCCTAAGCCATTGATCACATAATATGCTCTCTAGAGCATGCTCCACATTCTCAAGTTAAGAAAGAAAAGATTTACCAGAACCAACGGTCTGCTTTGTCATAAATATTTCAATCCACAATCCCTCTTCAAAACGTGTTAAGGTAAAGCACCTCCCAATCCACAAATCAACAAGCATACCCTTGCAACTGACCATAAACCTTCTCAACTCATGTTGTCATTAGATGACGCACACAGTGTCTAGCCATTAAGCCCTTTCTCAGACACCAGTGCCCATAAATTTCTTAACTCAGATTTAGATCATCTCTCCCTGGACTCCTTCCTGTGCTAGCAGTTTTAAAGGACAGGATTTCCTTGCACTTCCATAAAATTTATACTCCTTTCTCATCTTCCATTCACCAGTCCTCTCATTCAACATTAATGATGGAGCACATAAATGAAACTGTGTATTTCATACACCAACATAATAAATGGTGGATCAAAGTCTCTCTAATGACCACATGGAATTTGTATCACATGAACTAAAACCTGGCATGAGCAATCATTTCTTCTTTGTAGGTTAAACAACCATACTGAGCTTTATGCAGAAATTAAGACTATTAAAGAACCTCACCTGCATCAACTTGACACTGAGGCCACTTTTAGCAGCATCAATGCTTCCAAATAGCGATCCTACATCAAATTATGAACAACATTTATTAAGCAGGTACTGTCTTTGTAGTAACAAAGGGCAAATGTGAGACAAAATGCACACAAAGAATAAGCTGCAAAAATTCCAGCACCTAGTATCAAACACTAAAACCATCTCCTACAATATGAATATTTGGCACTAAACACATTGAATTATACAGAGAGACTTTAGAAAAAAGACCCAAAATTTTGGGAAGTAGCAAGCATCAAGGTTTGCCAGCTCACCAAATATGTAGAAGAAATCATCAGCAACCACCTCTTTGTCAAGGTTCTTTATGTACAGAACAGATGCAGGATTCCCAACTGTGTAGTTCTGCAAAATTTAAGACAGCTTATGCAACCGGGTATATCCTTTGCAATCCATAAAAGTTACTTTCAGCCAAACACACAAACAAAAATTTCAAACTGAACATGGATTAGACTCAACAACTAGGAAAACTATATTTATTCCTTGCAGAATGGGCACCTTAAACTTTGGAAGTGATAAAATTTCCTCTGGAGCGAGCCTTTTACTCTGTATTTCTTCTGCAGTTGCATAGTGTTTCTGATCTGAACCCTCTGTGCCTGGGTCCTCAGATTCTGTCATAATGCTATCATCCTTATATTCATTATGAATTACTTTTGGTGCGATCTTAATCTGCAATGAAACAGTAGAATAACATGAATATCTCCAAGAGTAATCAGATAAGCCAACAACAATTTCTATTACGCAAAAAATGACCTGCAACATGGTATTCTTTTTCTTTATGATTGGAATTTCTTTTGGGACCAAGGAGGCAGGTTTCAACCCAACAGACTCATGAACCACGTCTTTATCAACTGCAGGTCCTACAATTGCTTTCCGTTTAATGTGTTTTCTTCTTTGTTTAACAGCTCCTGTGGCTCCAAAAGGGGCTTTATCATCAACCTCCTACAAACATTTAGTCCCAAAGCATTACTATTGAAATTATTAATGATAATTAGAAAAAAAGTAGGAAAAATAATCCCGAACTGCTCTACCAAGAACACACAAAAAGAATTTGAAGCAACAAAAAATACAACATTCCTTGATAAAAGAAGTAAGAAAATATAACATCATGTTCCTTCTGATATTAAATAATGGCATATGAGGAGCAATCATAGTTCGGTTCTAATTTTATATTAGAAGCCCGCTTGGTTTTGTACATGTATGACATTAGTGAACACACAAACATTATGTATAAATCAAGACTTGGAAATAGCAGCAATAACCTCATCTGAAGACTCCATTTCTGACTCGCTACTAGATTGCTCTGCCAGCGGAGAATTTTCAGTTAAACAAGGAGGAGGGGGTGGTGGTGGAGGAGGGGATTGTGGCAGTGGTAGAGGTGGAGTGGGCAGGGCCATTCGAAATGGAGCTGGAATATTCATTTTGTTCATCAAATGCAACACCTGTGATAGAAAACTAAGTTGTTCACAACACTACTCCACCATGCTTGCAGATGACTAGAATAAAAAACACAATAAAATGTAAATACTAGAGACAAAGAAGATGATTTTGTAAATTTTTCCATAAATTTGAAGATTTTGGGGGCAACCTGTGTATAGAAGCGAGGAACAGCAATAAGAGCATTTACAATGTTGGTCAGAATGTTTCCATCTGGTGGAGGGTAAGCATACCTGTACAAACAAAACATGATCAAATCTAGGCAATTCTAGCAGCATACCATGATAACAAAGGATAACGAGGATGTTTTGTTGCTCTATAGTTAATTGTTTGAAGCTATAATCAGTTTCCAAAATTTTACAGTCATACTTAATTAGAGACCAACCAGTGCTATCAAAGGCCAGTTCCTATGACCTGGCGCCGCATTGAACTGAAATTTAACATTAAGCATGTGGACAATGGACACCAAAAAAGGAAGAAGCATGTCTCAAATAATGTGCCATCAATGTCTACCATCACAAGAAAATCCATGGCATTCACAGAGAGGGCACTGCTTTCCAACGTTGACACAAAAATATTAATCAAATAAGAAACTTTAGGAAGAACAGAAAGGTCGACATACTCCAAGTGAGGAGGAAATGGATAGTCAACACCAAGCCTTGGTGCAATTGGCTCACTAGCAGTTAAGGACCCAAAATTTGAACCTTCAATGACATCTCTAGTCACAGAAGCATCCTTCATCAAAGATGTTGGTAGTACAGAATCCTTTCCTTGTTGAGCCTCACTTTGTTTAAATTTACTATCCTCATTTAGCTTACTAGCTCTCTCCACCGATAAGACCTTGCCAAGAAACCTCAGCCTATCCAGAAAAACAAAAGAGACAACAATTCATTGGCTTATTTCACAACATTGGACTACCATCAACTAGGTGGTGACAGAAAATTTTACCCATTTAACTGACGATGCGCTTGATAAGCCAGTCCTTCACTCTTGAAATCCACAAACGCACAATTTCTCAATCTGCATAACCATCATTATCAAAGAACATATCACCTCCAATGAAAAGCACAGTCGATAGTACCACAACAAAGAACAATGGAGTCTATCAAACAAAAGAGACAGATAAATTAAAAGAAAAAAACATAAGTACTTGTAAAGAAAAAAAATCATAAACATGAGCAAAACATGGAATGCTAAACCAACCACTTCCAATGCAGTCAAGGCATAAACTACATTAAATAAAGATTACAAATTTTACATTAAGATAACCTTCCAGAATTGCAAGGGCGGACAGAGCAAGCACCATAATGAGAGAAAAGTCTTGAAAGGGTGTCAAAAGGGATATCTTCAGGGAGGTGTTTAATCAAAAGGGTAACAATCACTTGTGAATCTACAGACTCTGCTTTCACTTCTGTGCCTTGAAACCCAAAATTCTGCATCTGGGTATTCGTAAAATTCTGTGCAGAAGGAAAAGCAGCCATTGAAAGCCACGAGAAGGATACTTAGGCAAGAATTTTCGTATCCTGAATTGAAGTGAAGGATACCCTGTTTAGCAGGGATGCAAAGAGCTGTATATCTCAGTGGGCTGGGCTTTTCTTTTCGATAGATTATGTAAGTTTGGATCCAAAATAGATGGGTTTTGGCTGGTAGTTTAAACATTATAAATTACATAATAATAATAATAATATAAGCCTTAATCAAATCAGCCTTAGTGCTCTTATGGATTCAAATTCTTTGAGCAAATTCTACCCAAATAATAATGTAATTGCTAACCCTTCTCTTTTAGGCTAATATTAAAAGCCCTGTCTAATATATACACACACTACAAACATCCAAAAATAATTATCCATTACTTATATCAAATATAAATATAAATAGTAAAATATATTAATTAATAAAGTAAACTAAATAAGTTAGACAATATTAATTTAGCTCAAACTTATTTAATCTATTTAAACAATATTCTTAAATCATTATCAATTTTCCATGAAAGATAAGATTCCTCCATATTTACTAGAAATTTTTAAATTAATAATAAAATTGATAAAATACAAAACACACCCATTAAATAAAATCATTATTTATTTAATTACAAAACATGTAAGTTATAAAATTGAAATCAATTTCATCAAATTACAAACAAATATAATTTTTTAAAATCTCAAACAAATCTTAACATGTATGAATCATATATTCATACAATAATTTTCCATGATAAAAATATATAAAACAAGTAAACACATAAATAAATTACATATACTATATTAAAATATCAAAAGAATTAATATTTTTAAAATGAGTTAAAATAAAAAATAGGTAATTTCGTTTATTTTCAATTAAATGAATAGGCTAGCTAGCAGGAGAAACTTTTTAGCTTCCTTCTTTTTTTAGGATTGCACAAACCAATTTAGGATCACACAAACCAAGCAAGTAGTTAATAATCTTCTTCTATTTTTTTGCAGAAAAAATGAAAGAAGAAAACAAGGAAATGGGATACAGGTAGAGGGGTCAATTGATATGTTATAACTTAAAAGGTAAGTATATTGCATCAATAATAACAACTATAAACTATAAGAATGACACATTATTATTATTTTTTTATTTTATTTTTGTTATTATAATTCTGTCAGTATATATACTTAGAGATATAAAGAGGAAATTATCTGTTAGTAAAATTCACCATAATTTATAACATAATTGTTTCTATTGTAATTTTTTTATGTATTTATTAATTTTCTAGTTATGATTTTCCTGGATTGGCATGAGAATAACCGATTTCTGGAATCAACCGTTGATAAGAAGATTTAGTGAAGTAAATACCATTGTTAGAAGAACCCCAAACAAGCATATCAAGAGAATTTCCAAATCTGGATAATGGAATAGCTCTTGCCATGTGCCATGCAGTTATGCTATGATTGTATAAAATGCAATTGAAAAAAATAGAGGCCATGGAGTTGATCTAGGCTTTGTTTATAGAAAGCAATATAATGTAGGAACTCGAGATTTATGCGTTTCATGGTAGTGTAGCTATTCTAAAACCCATGATTCATGGAAGCCCAACTTCCTAGCTTCGCTTGTGGGGATCAAGAACAAAATCACCTGGAACTTGGACGATCATGGAGGAGTAATTAAGTAGTAATTAGTGAGTTGCATGTTGGTCACCTTTTTCCCAAAATGAAAAACCATTAGTCCACCAACACATTGAATATTATTGATGGTGTGGGATTAGACCAACGGTCATGCTGAAAATGTAAAATTAGGCCATGAATCTTTATCACAAAAGTAGATGCGGTGATGAAAATCCAGGCCTGTCTTTCTAGCACATTTACCAAGTTGTTTTCAATTCATACATAGCTCTTTTGCCTTCAACAAATCACAATCCAATAATCAATTATCTTCGGCAACCCGACAAGTTTTTCAATCAGCAGTAAGTGGATCGAACCTAGTCTTCGGAGATAACAACAAATTAAAATATCATTGAATCAGAGGTTGTAAGATAAATGATATCATCTTTGAAATCCTGTGGGATTAGGTTATATCTACTCATTAGTTGCGCATGCAATTTGCAATCATTAATTAGTTGATGGAGAGGAAAAACTTGTTAAGCTTTGAAAGACATTAAAGCATGAGTAGTGATAAGTCTTTTCCCACCGAAATTGCCGTTCATTTTTCACGCAGATGGCTCCCACGCTCCATGAATGCTTGAGTAATTGTCGAATTAAAATTGGTGGATGGGACATATTAATGTATGAAACAATCCATCACTTTGCATTTCTTACTTTCAGGTAATTCTCAATTGTATATTTAAGCAATTAATCACAGATCTTGCCCTAATTAATTTCTATTATTATATTCTTGTATATTTAAGCAATTATATGTAATCCATGACATTAGCTTAGAAATCAAACTTATAAAAGTAGATTAGTTGTTAAAAAGAGAGAAATTATTTATGGTTTTGTCGTTTTCATATACTTAGAAAAAGCACTAGATTTTCCTTTCAAAGATAAACTATTAATCACGTCAAGATCAACATATTCACGAAGGATTTTACCCTTTATATCTTATCATTTCAAGATAGAAATACTCCTTTTATCTGATTAGAGCATCCCCGAAGACCACAATTGCAAGCAATGTGTATAAATACAAGATAGTAACGAGACAGAAAATATCTTATATTGATCCAAAACAAGTATTTGTTGAATGAATGAGAGATATTTAGGTGGATAAAAAAAAAAAAGAGCAGCAATAATTACACCCCTGGAAATTTCGGAGTCCATACCGAACCAAAAATAAAATAAGGGATTTCATTATTTTTCAGGAGAATGATTTTGTACTTTGATTTCACAAATAGGTATGATCAAAACGAAGGGTCAAGTTATGGAATTTGGGCACACCAAGACAAGTAAGTCACTGTGAACGAGGATGATGTGTTACCACCTGGAAACTCCATTGGAGATGGAGGAAATCAGATGACATCGACTTGCCCGATGGTGTTGGGGCCATACTCTTGAAAACTTACCCATCATAATTCATTCTTTTTCATGTGACTTGAGAAGAGGGCTTATCCCATTTTATGTGTATTTAATTATTATTAGAGTCCAAATCTCATGATAGATTAGGGAGTGATATTTGCATGGGCATGAACAGATTGATTTTAAATCTGGCTGATAATATTTTTTGATTAGGGGTTTTCCTAATATATTTAAAAAAAAAAACATGGAGGGATTTTTAATATTTCCAAACTCTGAAATAGTCTTCATAATTTTATAATATCTCAAAAAATTTATTGTACTTTATCACTTGTATAATTTATTTTGTTTTTCATTAGTTCCTACCCTTTGAAAAGCAGTGTGGGATATGCTAGGAAAACTTCATGTCAAGGTAACCTTTGGCTAAGTCATCACGCAAGACTTTTCCTTTTTGTTTTCCTAGAGATGTTCAAAACTCAAAAGCAGTTATTATCATTTATTTTTGTATTTTAAAAATATTTAAAAAATAATAATAATTTTTATTTTTTTTATTATTTTTAGATCATTCTGATATGTTCATCTCAAAAATAATTTTTAAAAAATAAAAAATATTATTTTAATATGTTTTTAAATGGGGTGGTGTATTGTTAATATTATTAGGATTCTTGTACGTGTACAACTGCTTTGATATCACTGTCAAAAAATTGGTGACCCAAAATCTTTATATAATATTGTATTAACTCATCATCACTTCGGAAGAGGAACTATATATATATAAAATTTTACATTTTATTGCTAAAACTTTGAAATTTTTTAATTCTACCCTTTAATTTAACGTGTGTATGCGTGTGTGTATTGCCCCCAAATCATCCATTACCTTTGTGGCTCTTCTTCGTTATTTAATTTTCAAGCTTATCCGACCCCTTTTTTAATATATTGCCCCTCGATCATAAATTTCTAATTCAAGCCCTAATCACAAGCTTACACAAAATATACATGGATCTCACATAAAAAAAAACACTAAATGAAAAATAATTTTTTTATAATTTACAAACAAAAATACCAAGAGAGGATTTTCATCAAGGATTTTAGATAGAAACAACAAAATGAAAAAAATTATTGGCATTATTGAGATGTTAATTTACTGAAAAAATTGTCAATAAAGTTTCGTCACCCATGAAAGTTTCATCATTGATTTTAAGAGAAATTAAGGCCTGATAGTTATATGCTCTCTTCCAATTTCATCCTCTTCTTTCAATTCCAATTACAACAGCCCTCTCCCTCCCTTAAAAGATCTAACAACCCCTTTACATATCTTATCATAACAATTACCTCTTGCGAACAAACAAACAAAATAATAACACTAATAAAAATATTAACAAAATATTTTATATCAGTGTTTATTTTGTTAGCAATTTTTAATTTTAATGGATTTTTTTTTATAGACAATGGACAATAACATTTATATATTTATAGGCACAAATATTTTATCAATAATTATGTTGATAGAATAGAAATTATAGGTGAAATAAAAGCCTGACGAGTAAGTTCCTAACAACAATATTCTATTAGTAAATTCTAATGCCATAAAAATTCCCTAAATTGTCTAATTTTCTAGTATTGAATAGGATCCAAGTTTTATCCTACTCTGCACCAGACTCATGAAAAATATTTTCTTTAAAGATTCGTCGATGTTCATCCATTCAAGTAAGACTCGTACGAACTTGCTCATCATGAATTCATTGGCTCAAGCATATGGATATCGCAAGGCCTTTATATAAGCTCTCCATGTTTTAGTCGGCTCACCAATGGACTAGCTAAGCTCCCATAACAATTTCTTCACAATCGGGTAAAGTAACTTGCCAATTAAAAACTATGACCGCCAGATGTAATTATAAAACTGTTACCATAACAACAATGGGAATAAAGAGATAACTCATGTTCGTCATAATGAACAGTGCTATTAAATAATAATATTTAGAGTGGTTTGATAGGGTAATAATTAGTATCTGTAAATGTAATTTTTATTTAAAAAAATATTAAAATAAATCTAAAAAACATTAAAATAAAAAAACAAACATGTAGTAAGAGTTGGGGCAATTTACGTTGTCTTTTTTACATTCATGTACAAGTTTGAAGATACAGTTGCCTTAGGTTTTTGGTCAAACGGGACAAGAACGAGAAAGGATGGCTTGGGAAGTGATGACAACGCTAAATCCAAAATCGATTGCCATTCCAACTTCCAATGACTTGAAAAGTTGATGTTGATATGATTAATGATGTCCTTTTCTATCAGTTTGATATCATTTTTTCAATGACTTGGAGGGGTCAGATGCTATTAATCTGTTTTTTTCAATTAATATGGATATTTGTGTAAATTTATAACTATTCCGGTAATCTTATGGATGTTTAAATTAATAAATATATAAATTTTTAATAAGTATTATATTAATAATTAGGGCTAGAACTTTACTACCAATCTGTTTTTATTTGCGCAGGAGGTGATGCATAATATATCAATTCATACCCTTTTTCAGCATGGTTTTTCATTTTTCATTTTTCATTTCTCTTTTCAATTAATAATATTTCCATTGCAAAGATGCAAGAAGTTAAGAGTAAATGTCGCTATAAATTACTATCATGGCTCTATATATAAGACCTTATTATACATGGTTCTATATCATGGCTCTATATATATAGGATTAGGAAATGGTCATCAAAGTCTTCTAATGGACTTTGGTATTTTTATTTTTATTTTTATTTCCAAGCACCATAAACTTGGTGGTAGGAAACATCAGATCTTGATCTGATAAAGAACATGACACAATTATATAATTTAATTTTATACGTTTTCTTTTCCTTTTCATTTATTTTCCTTTCTGTTCCTCTTCTTTTGTTATTCTAGTAAAATGAGTGAGACCGCAAGATTCTAGAACAAATTAAAATAAGATAGTAGGAATTAAATAATTCTAGTGCTTTCACTGATAGGGTGACATGTGAAATCCACCTAAAGTATATACTTTAACCTTTCATGCAACAACTCCCTGTACATTTTCAAGCGGCTGATAACAGATTAGGTTTAAATGTAGCCCAGAAAGTCAATGTTACGTGAAATTTCCCATCATTCCCTATGATGCCTCCTCCTGAATAATAATTGATTCATGTCAGATGATATGGCTGTATGTATTAATTTACACCATGCTTGTGGTTCGGAGAAGACGCTTGCTTCAAGAGAGACTCCATCGATCCAAATCATGCCTGCCATCAAAATTCTCCCCATACATTCTCCATTCGCATTATTATATAATCTCTAGTCGAAAGTGCTGTGTTGGTTTTGAAACTTGCAAACGTGAACTTGGATGAAGTTCCAAATGATGATGAAGACTAGCGTAGCTAGAGGTGATATTTATATTGATTAGGAGCTCAGCATCCAAGAGACTTCTTATAGGCTAGCCAGGTATGGTCTCTTCGCTTAAAAAACGTCTTTTTAGGACGAAACTTATTCCGAGACAATCAACTCGAGGTGAGGAAACATATTCTAAAAGAGCCAATCACTTAGCAAACATATGGATTTTTTATTTGATTAATCTGGTGTCCTTAATCTTCTTCGGATTTGCTTCTGCACTAGTTTTTGGTTCTGCCATGTCCTGGCTTCATTTATTGCTTACAAAAAGGAGAGGAAAAAAACAAACAAACCACGAGCCAATATGTTTTGGCCGTCAAACTTCTTAATTAATGATACCACGAGCAATTTACATTTGATAGGAAAGTCAAGGGTTCAAGATGCTTGATTATGACTATCCTACCCTTTAATTGAAGTCTTTTCATGACAACCCACCACGAAATTATTAATTTAAGACGGAGCCATACCTCTTGAGAGGACTTTAATTAGTCGTGTAATTTGGTCATGTATTCTTGATATTAATTAAGACTTTGGTTATGTATTTGCTAGAATCTAATTTACAAAGGAAAAAAAACTTACTCATCGATTGTCTCGACTTTTAATTTGAGCGGAAAAGTTATTTCTAAATAAACATATTTATAATTAAGGGAAATAATGTAAATTTAAGCTGTAAAATAAGATCATATATACCAAGCAAAATCTAATTATGATCTAAAATTAACTACATCTCTCTAAATCCTAATTGTTCATTAAATTGTTCTTACAATTTACTCGAAGAGACACGCGGTTATGGCACTGTTGATAGAGATCGTTGAAAAGCAACATTTTTCGGGTCGGTGCGTCTAATGTTACCACCGGCAATTCCCATAAAGTCTCACAACTAATAATTTTCCCGTCCTGTTCATTCTTCTTGGAGAAGGTGGCCAACTAGATGGAGAGAGAAAGAGCGATCAAGTCTCATGGTTTTCGTCATCTTAATTACAACAAACATGTTTAACGTTTGTGAGTGTGCGATGCAAGAAATCAAAATTATATTCCACCGTAGTCCTAGCTAGCTGCGGGTTAAATATTGCCAGGTCTTATGATCCTGCCATGTAATTCATTGCTATTAAATCTCCATGCATGTGAAACATCAACCGACAACATTACAAGAACAAAAGCATATGCATATACATGCAGTCCAGCCCAAGTAGAAATACCGCTTAATTAAATCGGTCCATCTTCCGGTGACATTCAGGTGGTAAATTCAAGATTAACAATGAAATAATGACAGTCATGAGACGAGCCAAGTCAGCTGATTACCTTCAAATTAAGCTAGAAAAAGGAATGTTCATTTTCTCAGGCGACAGCGAGGGTTTCTTCCTTTTTCCTGGCGTGCCAAAACGCGTAGTAGAATCTTGATTGGTTGGTCTCTAGTCTCTAGTCTCCAGCCTCCACGTTATCATGCAACAAATAAGGAGACACACACACACGCACACAAACTAATTACTTGAAATTAAATACCTGCTATTTAGCTAGATTCCCTTTCACTACTAGCTACAGAAAGATTAGGACCAAGAAACCCAGTTAAATTTCCTGCAAGTCTAGGACCTATAACAAAAGCTTTGCTTTGAATAGAAAGGAAGCAGGATGGGTTACACTAGGTTCATATTTTATTTTTATTTTTCCAGATGATCCTGCCAAGTTCTAGCTTAGCTCGATCTCTTCTCTTTCATTAACCGATTCAACTCTTTCTCTCTTGCTTCTCTCTCTTACATGCTCATATGTTTCTGTTTTCTGTCATCTCCTTTCTGAAAACAACAACTTCATTAAAAAGAGAATAAAATTCAAGTGACCTAGCTAGCTGCCCCAACTTTATGCAGCTTGACTGGAAAAATGTTTCTATAAAAAAGCTTGTTATTTGAAAAAAATGAGGACTGCAGATAACAAAGATCCTGGTTACAGTTCTGGGATACGCTTATGGTTAAATGTAACAGATTATCTTTCACAAATCAAGCACAATTAAGGTTATATGTAATGCTTTCGTTTTTTTTCTAATATTATTAATTTTTTTATAAAATAATCAAATTGAAGGAAACAAAAGAGTGGAATCCAACCTTCAATAAGGTGTCTTTGCGTGCTCTCACGTGTGAACCAGACACAAGTAATAATTTATGTTAGACCATATTTAATAAGATAACATGATCGTGCATGATACGACTACTTTCAAGTATTTCTAAGTTACTATATATCTCACAATTTAAAATATATTTATGACGATGATCCCTTGAAACTACACAGTGATCTTAATTGTGAAAAAATTCACGAGCACCTTAGCATAAATCAATTGCAAGTTATATTGGTAGCGAGTGTAACAAAAAAAATTAATTTAATCTGAAATTTATATAATATTATATTATTTTATATTTAATTTTTATATGATAAGATTTAAACTCGTGATTACTTAGTTATTAAAATTTTAAAATAATATTAAAAAATTATTTTAATTTAAAAAATTATTTGTTAAATAAAATTTTTAAATATAATTTATATTATTTTTCAAGAGAGGTGGTGAGATGTTGCTTGTACTACTAGTGAAGAATGCTCATTTTGGCCGGAGAGAAATTACAACTTGCTTAGGAAACCAAGCTACTAAGGTTGATAATGTCATCACCATGTTTTTAATTCAGAAAATCTCACAGAGGGGCACCTAAAGCGTAGATTCAGGGAATGATTCACGTGATTCTTGAACCTTTTATTCTCAATATATATGAGGTTACATATATCCACTTGTCAATCTCAAATTAATTTGCATTTTATGCTCTGCGATTTCTGATGATCCATATAACAGAAATGACACTTTTAATTTCTTCCTAGTTCTCCCTGCACATAACTTGTTGCCTCTTCTTATCGCAAGTGACTTGTATCTAGGCCGATTTAGAGAAATCAAACATCAACCTAGCTACCTAGCGTCAAGTTCTCACAAACCAAAAAAAAAAAAAACACAAGTAAAACAACACCATCCTATTTCAAGTTTGAATCCCCTTAACCAAGCTTAGAAAATCAACGCATCGGTCACGCATTTCACATTAAAGAAACAAATTGATAAGCATTATGTTAATATTGATCTAAGGCTTTAATTAGCCTGTTGATTTCATTATCTAGCCGATGCAGTGTTGAGGGAATGCATGGAACATTTAGTATTGTAGTATAAAGTGTTTTTTAGAGGTGTTTTTTATTTGAAAATATATAAAAATATTTTTAAAAAAATTATATCAAAACAATTAAAAACCATGACATCAAGACAAACACATTTTTAAAATACAATTTTAAATGCAAAGAAAAAAAAAACTGTGCTCGATTTTTTTGCAACTGCCCACGGATCGAATCAAGTATTAGAGTAAAGTGCATTTGGAGGTTATATACTTCTTTCATTAATTAGCATCGAAAGAGAAAATGCACATTAAAAAAAAAGAGAGATCGAAGATATTCAAATACAGAATAAAATTGAACGAAGAATAAACAGAAAAAATAAAGAAAACCCGAAAGAATATTTATGCACTAATATAAAGATGTACATGAAGATTTTATATATATATTCATGGCATCATTCCTTTGGTGTCTACCAATCAAATAAAAATGAAATCCGGAAAAGGATGGACACCATGAACTAATCTATACAAAGTATTTATATCAATCCAAAGAAAACTTTCAATACTCTAATCAAGATACGTAACTAGTGGAGAGAAAACTGTTGCAAATTCATGTATCCTGAGGTTTTCCTTCTGTTCTTTTCTGGTTACATATATATATATATATATATATCCTAAGAATCTGTAGAACAAATAAACAACGCGAACATATATATTCTCTATGATCTTCAGTAATACCACGCGTCATCTGCAATGGGACCAGCTAATGGATCCTCAAGACTTTCGTAAAACTCATTGTGGCTTCCTATTTCTTGCTTCGATACGACAGAGGATATCTCAGTTGTGGTGTTCACGTCTGTGCTAAGTCCAGTGTCCTGTGAAAGGCTGACCACAGATTGGTTAGATGAGAACTGCTCAACCTTGCACTGTTTCTCCAATTGATCAGATGCTTCTCCATAATTATTTCCTGAAGCTAATGCTCTCAGAAGGGCTTGGTCATTGTTACCAAAGCTAGAGTTTTGAAAGTTTGGAAATGAATTGGTACCTTTTCCTTTCTGCAAGTAAACAGGCATATTGGGATTGGTTTGAATGGTGTAAAGAGGGTTTGAAGCTGGAGTTTGAAGGTGAAAACTTGAGTTTGGTGTTTGGTAGTTGGTATTTGGAGGTTGAACAAAGCTTTGATTGTTGAGCATGCTAGTATTGGAGAAGTAATTTCCATCTGAGGATCTTGAAGTCATCATTGCCTTGAACTCATTGTTATCGGCATCGCCGAAGCTGCTAGTGTAATTAGGGGGGTCCATGAGAGGTGGGAGTGAGGAGTAATCCAAGAAATCATCTCCAAAAGAGTTCATTCTTAGGAGATCATGAATTGAAGTTTTCTTCATGCCCGTGCTCTTATGGAAAATCCTACAAACAACCCATTCATCCTGTACAAAAGCATAGCAAAAAAGAAGAAGAACAAAAGCCATGCTTAATTAGTCCAGATTCTTCATTCACACGAAAGCGAAAGCAAAAGCAAAATATAGAAAGAAGAAGAAATGAAAAGGATTTAAAAGGATGTGAAAATAAGTAACAGCTTAAGCTTTCTTTAATCAAAATCAAGAAAACGAAAATGAAAAAGAAACAAAAAAGGTGGAATTATTTTGTGCATGTGAATCGTACTCTTGCTACTTTGGGGAGGCTGTAGTAGGAGAATTTGCCTTCAAGCCTATATTCATGCATAACCCAATTGGTTTTCTCTCCTTTAGGAGCCCTCCCTCTGTAGAAAACAAGAGTCTTCTTCATTCCAACAAGGCAATTCTTTTCCTTGTGAATTTCTTTATCTTTTCCTGTAGCCTTCCAGTACCCAGATTCAGTCGCACGGTTAGTTCTCATACCAGTTGGATATTTCCTATCTCTTTGGCAAAAGAAATACCATTCATTCTCTCCCATCTTTGCTTTCTCTGTTCAAAACAAGTATTTTCAATAAGAATTCCCAAGAAATTCAGCAAGAAAATAAAAAAAATAAGAAAAGAAAAGGGTTTTCTTAATATTGACCCCAAAGAAATAAAGAAAGATCAAAACTTACTTGGCAGATCCCATGGTTCACACTTATTGAGATCAACTTCACCAATAGCAATTGCACAGAAACCACTTTTCATCACCTTCTCTGTAAGGTAATGACTTATGATCTCTTCATCTGTTGGATGGAACCGAAAACCCGCTGGCAAATGAATCTGATCATCTCCTTTGTTAACCACAACAGCTTCTTCCATATCAACAGCTCAACACTGACTACAAACGTACTTCTTCCAAAGAAACTATACGGAAAAATAAACCCACAAGACACAAAAAACAGACTAGAAAAAGAAAGATCAGCTAGCAGGCAAGAGAGGGGGAGGATTTCTTTCTTTTTCTTGAAAAGAAATTTGAAGAGAAAGAGAGCAGTTAAGAAAGTAGAGCAAAGGTCTTGAAGGGGGCTTAAATAAAGGAGCTTGTAGAGCAAAATATTGCCGTCTAACAAGATCCGTAGGCAGCAAGTAAACTTGTTTGAAGTCCTGAGGAAACCACCTTTGGGTTTTGTTTTTTTTTTCCTTAATGTGTTTTTGTGCCGTGCTGCTTTCTTAGCTGGCTACTATATCTACCTGTTTGACAATTAATGTGAAAAAGGGAAATGGTAAGAGGAGCTTTTATTCTATATATATTCTGGTGGGGGGGCCCATTTAGCCTCGCAATTAGAAATAAATAAATAAATAAATAATAAAACTCAAAAAATCGAAGCCCTTTTTATCTTCTTAAAAGTTAAACTACCTAACCACTTGAGAATAATTTCAAGATCCTAATCAACCAGCGTTTTAGCTTCTTAATTTTACCTTGTCCATTTTCAATTTATTTTTTTTTCTTTGCTTAATGGATTGGCTTTGCTAGCGAGCTACTGTTGTCGGGTTGGCTTGGCTTGGCTTCGTGCTGAAGCAGGAAGGATCATTCCCCGCAAATATGCAAAGCATAAGTGGAGGGAATCCAGGGAACTATATAGAACTTAAAAGTCAAAAGATGAAGAAATTAGAAATCTCAAGCTTTCTGAACATCAGATGGGACTTAGCTGGCCTGCTAGTTATATTACTCGCGTATTTTATTTCAATCTTGTAATGTACATCCAAGTTATTTGACGTCAGAGAATTCTGCAAATCTAGGATTTGCATTTACATATTCTTCATTCATGTTGTTGTTAACGACAGATAGTATTTTTTAACACAGAAACAAACATAAAATACTTTTAAAAGAATTGAATTTTTTTCATTTTAATTTTTTATATTTTTAGATTGTTTTTACATGCTAATGTTAAAAATTATTTAAAAAATAAAATTATTTTAATATATTTTCAAGATAATTTTAAAAACCATCTATTATCATATGCTAACCCTAGCAGCAAATTGTACATTTTCAATGCATTTAGAAATCTAAACAGATTGCAAATTTCCAGTGGGTAGATATTGAACAAAATTAGCATTTGCAACTTTTCGTATGCGGGAATCTTTCAACATTCTTCATTAAGCACTTTACCAGACCCTTAATCGATTCTTTAGTCTTTGGAGACATCGTGGGCAATATTTCATATATATATGCAATCCGAAAAGAAATTGAGAGCTATTAATTTTAAATGATTTTTCGGAAACTTCCGATACAATACAACAATATGTGACTATTCCATACACACAGAGACAAAAACAATCTCTAAGGTAGGAAATCAAAACAGCTTCTTGAAGCTTTAATTGAAAAGGAAGGATGCCAAATATCTCAGAAACGTTAATTAGGATAGTAATAGCCTGCAATTTGGACCCTCTCCACTGTATATTAATTAATCAGTTAGTCAGTGGAAGAAACATTGAATATTAGAATGAAAAAAAAAAAAAAAGACCATCTCCATATCTTCTCTTATCAACCTTAAATTAAAACCCAGTCATATATATATATATATATAAACACTTTTTTCCATCAACTATCACGCGATTTTCAATTAGGTCTCCAAACAAGAAAAAAAATCCCAATTGGATATCTAACATTAAAATTAGACCGAAAATTAAAACTTAGAAAATCCGAAGGATTAATTGGGGGTATTTTTTGTTTGGGGATGCAATTGAGAACTAGGTTGTAATTGAGTGACTTAATTAAGTCATCCGATCAAGTCCTTAACAAATATTTTATTAGAAGAGCCTGATCGGTTTCGACTGATTGTTCATTGGAAGTTGCTGGTTTAGCAACAGAAAAATATTTTCGATCATTTTAATAAAAAAAACTTATCACATATTAGTCTTGAATACGAGTGAATTATTACCTAGAAGCATATAAAATATTCATAAATGCAACAATCTATGACTTTGATATATATATATATATCAGTGAAACGAATATTGAATAGGATCCACATGGCTCCAGCACCGAGTCAAGGGATAATTAAATAATTAATCACTAATTTGATCGCTCTAATAATGGTAGTTGCAAAATGCCCATGTGGAATTGACTAGTGAAAGTTGCTACGAAGCTCTCATTAAAAAAAAAGAAAAAAAAAGTCATTTCCATGAATTTAATTTGCAATATACTATTAATATAAAAATAACAGCTAAAAACATATATATTAATTTAGCACGTTAGTTATTACTCAAATCCCACTAGCTTTACACATACATACATACATATAATAATCAAATCCCACTGAGCTAAAACAAGATTTGATGGGAAATACTACTTATTGATTGACTAGCAATTCCTAAAGCTAGTGGCTCAGTCATGAGCCAGCCACAAGCCACCATACAATACATATGTTTCCAAATCAAAGGCAAAATTAAAAAATAAAAAAACCATACCGGCGCCGACTATGGGAAAACCAAGCTCTATACAACATACGGTTCCAACATCAACTCTTCCTTTTTCCTCTTTTTTTAACTACTTAGCATTTGCGTAGAAATTGTACACAACCTCTCTTCAACAAATCACAAAGTGATTAGCAAAATTAATTAATGGTCACACAGTTACGTGCTAGTATTATCATATTCAAATCGAGGTTTATTTATATATTAAATAAATTATTTGATGATTAGGTGTGGGGGCCAACTAAATCCTTGTTCCACGTGTTGACATTCCAAAGTTGATCATGCTGAGTTGGAAAATTACTCTCTATCTTACATCATTGGCGATGCGTTCACATTTATTGCTTGACCAAATCTTCCCATTTGTTCATATGCATCGTCGACGATGACTTATAGCTGATACATCGGATAATTTCAGATCAATTTTCCGATACATTTTTCTTGGTTAGATCGTGTAAACGCTTTCTTTGTTAAAGTTAAGGGCTTTTTTATGAAAATCAAGTAATAAAAAAAATCGGGTCATACTATATATATTTTGTTGCATTTTTAAAGCTATTTTTCCTGTGCTAGAACACTATATATATATATATATAGTACTTGAATATTCCAGTACCCAACCAGAGGGACATGTTCAGGATTTTTCAGTACCTTGGGTTGTTTGACTTGAAACAAGAACAAAAGCCTGGGAGAAAGTTAGAAATTAGCTATATCATGAGAATACAAGTAAACATTAGTGAGCTGATATAGGAATCAATACAGATTATTTAAAAGGCGCAATGTTTAGAGCAAAAGAAAGTAAATAATTTAAAGGCACGTTATCATAAAAATCATAAATTATTACTAATAATTTAATATTTTTTTATGATGTAATAACTTCACCATCAAGTATATATTAAAAAATTAAGAATATGAAAATTATAAATGACAACTATAATTTCTCAAGTTAGATTCTCTAAAACTTGAACAAATTGAAGTAAATAAAATTATTAAAATATAAGTCTTTTTTGTTTATATTTTTTTTTCTTTTTCTCCTTATTATTTCTGAAGAACATAAATTGAAGGAATTATTTTAGAAGTTAAGATTACAAAGTAATTAAATTAAATTAACTATTTGATAATGCATTATTAATCATTATAAAAAATGGAGTAGAGATAATATATAAATTGTGAAATGGGAATAGCACCACCCTTAATTATTCAATAAATTTTTTGATACTTAATATTGTGTTCAAATGCATAAAATTTATGATAGGTTTTTCGTATATTAGTGTAATTATATATAATCGTGTATACCTTATTCTAAGAAAAATAACTTTATATACCTTTTATATTGTATTTATTCTCAGAAGACCCTTCTTATTGCATATATTGACTATTGGTTTCATGAATAAACTAGAATATTGCTTGGACATAAAATGAGTGCCTTGTTGCCTGTAAATTAACTTATCTAATTATGGATATGGGAGATAATCTACTCATTAATTAATTAGAAACTGAATAGGAGAAAGAATGAAATAAAATCATAAAAGAATAGCGTGTGGACCCTACATGGGGCCTTCAAATTCTCTCTATGCATAGCTTAAAACTGTTGACTTTTATGGCTAAAACCAAACTGCGAAGCAAGGTAGGCACAAATTGGGCGACGATTCGTGACGGCATATTACGAGTGTATTCGGTATTTTTAGCTTTTGTTTTTCATAGTATTTTTTTATTTAAAAATATATTAAAATAAATATTTTTATTTTTAAAAATTAATTTTTCATATCATCGTATTAAAATAATTTAAAAATAAAATACAAATTAATTTTTTTAAAAAATAAAATTAAAACAGGCTATACAAGTTTGGATTTGTCTCTGTCGTGGCACAATTTGGTTTGTCCACACATATTGTGCGGAGAGGTACGAAAGTATGGCCAAACAAGCTGATTTGCCCACACGTGGATATAATCATCCTTAATCTGTTGGCGTTAATATTGTATTATTAATCCAAGAAAATTTTCTTTTACGCATATGTCCAAAGGACATTCTATGACCTTGGAAATACAGTAATTGTTTTACTCCTCACTTTATTATTTTGATTTAAATTTGAGGGAAGGTATAGAAAATAATTTTTTAATATAAATCTGTATGATAAATAATGTGTTTGAAATTCGACAAAATTTAGTCTCAACACCTAAAAACTGCCACAGAAAATCTTGATTATATATCTCACATGGATTTGCACGTTAATTTATCCGGGTGAAACTAGCAAAAGGGGTGTTTCTTCTCTCTTTTTTTCTTTTTTTTTTTACCTATTTGAATTATTAATTTGCTAGATCACATACAGCCAGAGGTTTTTCAACTACCCTTTCGTTCAATGCAGGTAAAACTTGATTTTAAAATCTTTGAAGTACATGTGTTTTCTATTATGCTGACTAAGATCCGTGTTTGGGCAGCTAGAAAGTCACGGGAAAAGAGATATGGAAAGAGAGAAAATGAGGATGCATCCATTTTATGATCATGGGAACAAAAAATGAGACGAAAAGTAACGGAGAACTTTTTGTTCCGAAATGAGGAGAAGTTTTCCAAGGACATGGATAATATTTCTTCTTTTTTTCTGGATTTTAGACTTGACTCTAGAAAATAATTTTTATAGAACGTGAACTCTTAAAAAATAAATTATTTTTTATTGATGGATGGTTTTCATGGAAAATAAATTAGAAAATACTTTATAGTGTTCAGCTATATCACAAAAAATAAATTAAAAAATAACTTATTAGTATTTTAATTTTATTTCAAATTTAGTAAAATAATGAGGATTAAATGTAACAAATAAAAAAGTAGAAGGATGATGAAATTAAGAAAAAAATTAATTTTTATAAATTATTTAAAATAAAATAAATAGTAATAAAAATCTAATCTAATCTAATAGATAAAAAAAGCTAAAGAAAGGATGATATTATAAAAATTTTAATTTTATAAATTATTTTAAATAAAATAAATAGCTATAAAAAATTGATATAAAAGATAAAATTGTAAGACATGGAATTGAAAAAACAATTCAAAACAAAATATACAATAATTAAAAGATTAAGAATCAAGTTTGATATAATCAACCAATATCAAGAGTTTTTTTTAATTTCTCACAACTTCCAAGAAGCATATTTTATTTAAAATAAAAATATATTTTTAAAAAAATCAAATTAAATATTTTTTATTTAAAAAATATAATTTATTATCTTTGATATAGCTGCTGACTCAGCTGGTTGGTTTAGTTAAATGACTTCAAGTTTTTTTTTTTTTTTTGTTTCCGATAGAGATGTAAACTAGGAGATGATGAATGAAGGTCCTCATCTTGACGTTGATGCTTCCTCTGCACTTTCCTTCCCATCACTATTTCATTTCCCTTTGGGACAAAATCTAACCTAACTTTACGTTTTATCCAAAAAAAAAATACTATATAATTGGTGGTCCAAATGCTAGCTAGCTACATGTTATATTCACCTTAATCTCAGCCATGGAAAACGGTAGCCATGATGTCAGCTACCCTCTTTCACAGCTCATAATCCATCCATGCCAGAAGAAAAGAAAAGGAAAAAAATAAAAATAAAATCCATATGCTATAATAAATTTAACCCCCAATTATTATCCCCACGTAAATGCAAGTATTTAGATTGAGACTCATGATAAAGGCTACGTTTGGCTTCATAGATTTTTATGATTTTGGCCCCGTTACTTTCTATTGTGTTTGTAAGTTAAGTATTTATTTATTTTAAAGTATATGGTAAAGACCTTGCTTTTCAAAAAAATATAATCATGATAAAATATGTTAGCTAAAAAAAGCATGTGAAAGAAACATTTCTTTCTATTCCTCAGTTATAATCAATTAAAACAAATGCTTTATTTATATATACAGTAAAGTCAAACATATCCTTCATTAGATATATTGTCCCATATAATTTACAATACCGTAACTTTCTCATATGGAAAGTTTTGTTTTTTTTTTATATATATATATAAAAAAAAAAAGTGTACATCGATCTTACCTATAGAGATGTGGACCTTCGATAACTGTTGAAACCAGCTACAAGCTTCGCTAGATTTTTCTTTTTTTTAAAAAAAATAAATAATTAATATTTAACAAAACCATTTATTTGCAGAGACCATTAATAAACTTACATGCACATATTCTAATTAGCCATTAGTATGTCAATTTTTGCGCTATAATGTGTTATTAGCAGGGGAAAAAAATCTAAAATTATATTGGTATTAACTTAATATTACCTAGTCAACTTCAAAAGTTAAAAAATAATTTTAAAAGATAGATAAATATATAGTTTAATTAAAAAAATTAGATAACATTATTTTTTTATTTTTTTAAGTATTGACACAATAACATATTAAATTGGCTCAAATTAATTTGTTAAATCTACTATTTAGATCATGAAATCTTAATAATTTAATAAAAAGTTGATAAGATTTTTTTTCAAATCAATTTTTAATCAATTCAATATTAAATGATAAAATTAAAAATAAAATTTAATTAAAAAATAAACTGAGACGACCAGGTGACCATTCTAATTATAAACTATAAAATTGAGATAATCTCATTAAAAAAAATTAAAACAAATTATAAAGTTCAACTCACAATCAACTCAATATTAAAGGATTATATTATAAAAAAAAAGACACAAAAAACTATCAAAGACAATTAAACAAGATAGTGGCCTAAGTCATGAAACTAGAATATTATTTTAGAATGCAAATTAAAATAAATTATTAAGTATAATTTTCAATGAATCTACCATTGAAAGATGAGATCAAAAGAAAATGAACTAAAAATAGAGGAGAAAAAAATTGTAAGTTAATCGGCTTAACCTTTGACCCAACTTCTAAGATTGATCTGAGTCAATTCAGGTTAAATTGTTAAATTCAAGTAAGAAGACCGAGATAACTCTATAAAAAACCAATAAAAAATAAAAAGTCTAATTTTCAATCAATTCAATTTTTTTAGAATGAAAAAAATTATCAAAAAAATAACCCTGAGTTAATTTGTCTAACACACAAAACTCATGATCTAATTTATGTAATCATTATAACTTTATAAAAAGCAAATAAAAAAATAATTATGATTATGAAAACTCTCAATCAACTCAATGTTGAAAGATAAAATTTAAAAAAATATAAAAACAAGGAAAAAGAACTTGAGTTAACATGGCTAATCAATAAAACTTACAATTTGGATTGTAAAAATAAAATAATTCTATAAAAAATAAATCAAAACAAATTATAAAGTCTAATACTAAGTAAACTTAATATTAGAGGAAAAGATTGAATGAAAAAAAGTTGAAAACAAAAGTAATGTTCTCTAAATTTTTATTTTGTAGAACTAGAGTATAAAATGCCTTGACATTTCACTATTCACTATATAATGAAATGCCAAGGAGTTTTAGCATATCGTTAGTGATTTGATATGTGTTTGGTTGAACAATATTTTTTGAAAAATTCAAATGTATTTTTTTTACAATAAAAATCTAAATTATAAATAAAAAACTTATACATGCATTTAATTATATAAATTAAGAATTATTTGTGTTAATAAATATATAAAAATATTAACATATTTATTCAACTCACTTAACTGCAAGTCGAATAATATATTTTGAAAATCAAATATGCAAACTTTTCAAATGTGTTTTTTTATAATAAAAATCTGAATTATAAATTAAAAAATCTTATGGATACATTTAATTAAATAAATCAAGAATCATACATGTCAAAATATGCAAAAAAATAAAATAAAATAAAAATGTTAACATGTTTCTTCAACTCACCTAGCTATATGTTGGAAAAAAATTCTAATGCAAATGAATTAATGTATAGGTACTGTTAATATTTTTTTTGCAGTGAGTAAAAAACATCATAATTTTTAGTTAAAATGTATTTTCATGTTAATTTTTGAAAACCAAAGTTAAATCCAAAATTATTTTTAGCGTAATAGAGAAATGAAATATGTTGCAATTGATATATTATAACACCATTTCTTTAGTTTTTATATAATAATTTTTCAAAACAAAAGGTGTAAAGGAAAACATATTACAAAAAATGAAGATAAAAAAATGATATAAATAGAGAAAGTGTACAGTGATAAGTATTTAAGGTATAAAGAATAAAAAATAATGTTTTCCAAAAAAAAGTAAAGAAATGGAAAAACTAAAAAAAAAATATTACAAAAAAATAAAGATAAGAAAAAAGAAGAAGATGAATATCCCAAGTATAAAATGAAAAACATTAAGTACAAGGAGAAAAGAAAAATAAGAAAAACTTGTCTCCTAAAAAAATAAAAATTATATATATACCATCGATACAATACAGGTTATAAAGAAATTAGAGAAAGTTTTAATTGTACTATTTTTGTAGTAAAATTATGTTTGTTTTCATTATATAATTATATACTAGTAAATTGACTTGCATTTCACCGCCGGACAGATAATATTTTTTTCAATAAATAAATAAATATAATACCTTTTTAAATGTGTATTTTTACAACAAAAATCCTAATTATAAATAAAAAAATTATATATATGAATTTAATTAAATAAATTAAAAATCATCCATATTAAAAAATTCAAAATAAAAATATTAACATGTCTATTTAACTCATCTAATTTTATATCGAATAAATTTTTTACAATATAAAGGAATTAATATGTAATTGTTATTAATAATTTTTTTTATAACAAGTAAAAAATTTAACTATGAATTAAAAAATTGATATTTTTATATAATAAAATATAATAAAAAT
>SRLM01000157.1:1034470-1108162 GCA_015708895.1 Populus ilicifolia | reverse complement strand
AAAAAAATGGAGAAGCTAAAAAAATATTATAAAAAAGAAAAAAATAGTAATACAAAATTGAAGTGTAAAATGATAAAAAATATAAAAATATAAAAACTTGCTTTATAATTTTTTTAAAAAAACTAAGAATTACGCTACAGTTAAGAAATTATATATAAAAAAATCAATTGTATAATTTCTACGGTAAAAAGCCATCCTTCTACTACACAGTACTGTACAGGCAGCAGCAGCACTATACTGCTAGATTGTTTCGCGGGCTGAGACAGTTGGCTTCCATCGAGACAAATGGTAGGAAACAACCCACGTGGACCTAAGTGGACTTTTCAAGGCCACTCAAACCTTGAGAAAATATTATATTTTATAATCTAATTAATTATAATTAGTAGCTAATCTTAATTCTTAAGTGAGGCTTATATTAATTGAAAAGTCAACATACTTGACTTTTTCTTTTTGGTTTGGCAGACTTCGGTGGACTTTTCTAGGCCCCTTCTACGCATATTATAAGAACATTGTACAAATTTTCAAGTAGTTTTGTGTGTATCCATTGAAGGTATTATATATATATATATTCTATGGTATTACTACGAGATTAACTTTAATATATGATCCTTGTATGGCCTATACCATGAAATGTATTGTTTTAAGAAACTACATTGATATAATGATAAATTATCTTATAAAAATAAATTAAAACAACTTAATCGGTGGTGTGGGGATGTCCATGAATACGAAAGGTCATCTCATAATGAAATACATTTAATTATGTATAGTAAATATGGAAACATGGTAAAAGTTTGGTATTATTTTGATTGGACACATTCAAAGAACACGAGGGTTAATTAATAAAATGAGTAATTAATACAATCAAAAGGATAAGTTTAAGACTTTTGTCTTTTTGTGAAGGATAAACATTTTTATTCATTAAAAAAAAACATATATAATAAAATAAATTGGGCTATCCTTTTTATAAGCTGAAACCAACAAGAACAGTATTCCGAATTCTGAATTATAAGGATAATAATATTTTGTATTATAAAAAAAAATACAGGGTGTACTTAATTAGCACTACTAATATAGAGGTGAATACCTGGATGGGTAAATTGTATTAACTAGACGAGAGAAGAAAATGTCATGACGAGGATTTTGAGGTGTTGAGAAAATGTCAAAATGTTTGGTTAGAAAAAAGAATTAATTTTATTAATTTAAAATAATTAGAGTTTCAAAAAAACAAAACTTAAAATTCAAAGAAATGTTCGGTTCTTTTTTTTTTTTACTAACATCAAAGATTGATTAATATAAAATAATTAAAGTTTCATATACTGAATTAAAAAGTTCAAAGAAATGTTTAGTCTTTTTTGTTTTTACCAACATTAATGATTGATTTTTGTGGTATAGAGGAAATTTATATTTAATTTTTTGACCCTCAACTCTTTTTTTTAAAAAAAATTATTTATTTGCATTGATATTATTTAAGATTTGTTTTGATAGTTTGTTATTGCTTTTTAATTTTATTTTTCATCAATATTTGATTTGATAAGGATGAAGTATTGGGGTTTTTATTTATTTTTCTTTTTATAGGCTTACCACATTTTTATTTAATTTTTGCTTCATTATCAAATCATATCAAAGAGACTTTTTAAAAATATTGAGATGATATTTGTTTATAATATTGACAAAAATTTATTTCATGATTTGATTGTTGTTAATTTTTTTTATTTAATTCAATTTATTTATTGTTGTTGTTAATTTTAATTATATTATTAAATTAATAAAACTCATTGAAGCTCAAATAAAGTCTTGGATTTTTCTTGCTTTTCTGAGTATCTTTTCTTACACTGTAAAACATTTTAGCTAGGTTAAAGATACAGTACAAGCCCTCAATCTACTAACAACTTAAAGCTTATCGTTTTTAATTATTATGTTGAGTATCTTGCAACTAGGACCGTTGGTTTTGAATTCTTTATAGAGATCTAAAAGAGAAGCAAAAATGTTGTGCCCCCTTTCAATTATTTTAACGTGAACGGCTTTTCTTCCTTTAACCCTTTTTGCTCTAGGCATTGAATTTGTTTTCGATTAAAAAAAAATGCATTTATCCTTGTGTATTAAAGTTTGTAAATATATTAGGATAATGTATAAAAATGTTTTGTTTATTATAACAAGATTATAATTGAAAAATAATTAATTTAAATTTATAATTTATTATCACAAAGACTTGCTAAATAAAATATCTTTTCGATCTATTATTTTTATCATGTTTAGGAAAAAAATTAATTTTTTTATTTAAATTTAATTTTAAGAGGGGTAATTTATTGAAACAAAGATTGTTATTTTTTTATTACGCAACCGATAACTTCTTTGTATTTTTTAAAGATGTTTTATTTTTTTAACTTCAAAGACCGAAAAGTGAATAAAATAAAATGTTTGACTCAAATAAATATTTTACAAAATCGAAGATTGATGACTCATTTTCTCTAGTTTTTGCTTCTTCCACTTTAAACCTTGCCTTTCTACTACAATCATGTTTTTCTTCCACTTTAAATCTTGCCTTTCTACTACAATCATATAGAATAAAGGCCACAAAATTAAAAAAGAAAAAAATGCAAATGAACTGGTGGGGTCACAACGGATAAGGTTTTTTATATTCTGAAATGCAATCCATTTACATGGAAGCCATATTTCTAATTATTTTGTTTGTTTGTATGTTTTAAAAATATTTTAAATTTTAATTTTTTTATTTTATATTAATATATTCTTAAATTATTTTAATATGCTGATATCAAAAATAATTTTTAAAAAATAAAAATATTTTAATATATTACTAAATAAAAAATAACCAGAATTATACTCATAAAAGACTAAATGAGATGGATTTAAGCTAGGCCTTAATTTATAAGCCCATCCATTAATCTGCAGTTAGATTGCCTGACCATCCAGATGTGATTTTCTCAATGCCAACAGCCTCATGATGGTTTTTAACTTCTCTTTTCTTGAGAAATCTTGATGGTGAACCTTCAAACAGTAACAGAGGCATGCTAAACATGGTGATTAGCATGGAAGGTTTGCATAATCTCGCTTTGTCAACCACATTTAAGGATTAGATAAATCACGTCATTCTTGAATCATTACTCTGTTTAGCATCTCTTTGCATCATTTTCATTCTTGAGATACCATTTAAATCCAACTGTAATAAACACTCGTGCTCATAGAAATGCTGCTAAAACTTGAGCTTCACAGAAGACAAGTCATTTTTCATCTAGAACCTCAACTTCATCCAGTGAAGGATCAACGATATTTAATTTCAGACAATGATATTCGATTTAATCTCAAGTGTTGATCGAGGAACAAGTTCTTGTGAACTCTCGTGTGTACGATCTTTAATGCTACTTCTTACTCCAGTGTCAGAAAAGTCAATAGATGCCCATATACCAAGTTGGTCAGAATTAGCAACTCTAATTGCGACCCCTTAATCCCTAGGCTAAGATCAATTTGTTTATTGTATTCAACAAAGTTCTTCAAAGTTTTGACGCTAAAAGTTATCGAGTATTGGTTGTGCCCACATCTCTGTCGGTCTATTTCTCCCCAGCACCTCCACAAGTCTATACAGCATATGAATGTTTATCCTAGAAGAACTGAGTAATTGTGATATGTGAAATGAAAGACACAGATCCTTCAATAATGAAATTTAGAGAACCTGATTGTCTTTATATGCCACGTTGATCTTACGGAGAGATGAATGTGCAAAACACGTCGAGGGAACTACTATTACACCAAGAACATGTAGAACACTTTAGGCAGAAGGTTCATCAGTTCAAATTCTGCAACGTATGTTTCAAAATGATTATGGATAATGAAGGCTAAACATAGGTCTAAGAGGTTGACACACAAGTTTCTCACACCAAGGAGCATGCAACACAAAACGTTCTCAAAAGGAACAAAAAACAAATTCTCCTGAGAATTATTCATGGTTCCGCAGATACAATATAGCTTCAACAAATGGCAACACCATCACGCATATTACCTGCATTTATAATGATCAACAGCAAGAACATCAGTACAAGTATAAAGGCATTAGGATTTCTTATATTAATCCTGGACTTCTTTTTCATCAAACGAAATTCTTGGATTTGCGCTTTTTTATGATGTTTTGCTTGACAAAAAGCATAGAGATGGTAAAACATAGATAGGAATTTTAGAACCTTGTGTTTTGTTTGTTTAGAAACTTACAGTACCGAGTTGGGATGATCTTCCATCGTTGGTTATCTCCTTCGTTCCATTTCCAGAGAACAATAGAGGTGCCATCATGGACACCACCAGATTTCTTATCACCGTGAAAAGCATCTACATTAAGACGGGTATTGTTAACCATCCTTACTGCACTGAAACCATCACCCAAGTCCTTGCTTTCAGTCCATAGGATAGATTCATCAAGAACATCTGGATTGTACGGAATCAGCTGCACCTGCAGAAATATTTTTTTTAGGGACAACAACATTTCTTAAGGTATACCGTTTGGTACCGCTACACAGCATTACAACCTAAATAACTATTTTGAGGTCAAATTATAATTTATTCCAGCAACAATCTTACATGAAAACTCTAAAAGGAGAAGGTTTGTTTGTCAAAATACAAGAGGACAAATCAAGTTCAAGCTGGTTTGAAAAATTGCAATGGTATTGCGCTTAAAATTTTCTTTAGGGTACCATGGTACACGTGTATGCATGCCTGCAAGTTGACTGCTTGCATGCAACAATCAAGTGATACACGATACGAGTTGCCTATTGGAAGCCTTAAATGATATCTAGGTGGATTAAGGAGAGAAGCAACGAAGCCATTGGCACTAGTTTGCAACCAGCTCTAGATTTGTGGCCTACTCATTGGTATCAATTCTGTGTTTACACCCACAGCCCACACAATAGTCTGTTCCAGCTGTGAAATGTGAGGAAGCATGCAGGTTTTTTCTCAAGAAAAAGAAAAGGGCATCTCGGTAGGGAATTGGTGGGGGTGGGGGGGGGGGTGTTGGTTTGCGGCATCAAAAAAAAATAAAATCATGCTCCACATGTTACATGTTTTGAATTATCTGCAGGACAAATATGTGAAGATATTCTACTCTGCTGTTCAATCCAATCTTTGCCACGTCTTCCTTTTGTGATACAAATCATCAAAACAGGCATCTGGACCTTAAAAAGGATATAACAAATCGGATCATTTATATGGTCATGAACAACAGTGGCAAGCAATGTATATGACATCACAACTGAAGTTGACTGAACTGTCGCTTGGAATACCATATCCAGTTACTGTCTTAAAGGCAATGCCAAGACTTTTATAAGCAAAGAAAATCATCAACCTCTTGGTTTATAAAGAAGACAGTTTTGGATAATTGTAATAAATCATTACAAGTAACTCTTTTTATGAAAAACATTTTAGTCCCGAATTGCCTTGATAAACCTGGAAAGCCACTTTTACTATGTTGTATCAATCATGCAATAGAACACTCTTCTTTTTTAAAATTATGGGCTTAATATCACTATTATTATTTATTTAAATATAAAACATTATGGATTGAAATATATAATGGTAAAGCTGTCTTTGCCATATAGAGTTGAAAAGATTACAAAGGGGTTACTTTTTTATTGGAATGCATTTGATATTAAAAAAATGATTAAGGAGAAAATGACCAGTTTTGATTTTGATAGGAGCTATAAACGTCTGGTGTTAGGATCAGAACCGTGTGCCTGGCTATAGACCCAAGCGCGCGGGTCTGCACATTTCAGGCACACAGACCCAAGCACTTTGAGATCTGCAAAACCATTTGTTAAGGATAGACCGCATGCCTAAAGTCTGCTGACCCGCGCCTAGGGTTTGCAAAGTCCCCTGGGGGTTACAGGCCCACGCAACCGGGGTTGCAGACCCGTGTGCCTGTGGCTTATAATATTATTATTTTTATTATAGTAAATATTATTAATATAATAATTATTAAATTTTAAAAAATATTATTAATATTGAAAAACAACCATAAATTTAATTTGAAGGGTAAAATTATAAATTCTTCTTCTTATTCTTCTTCTTATTATTATTATTAAATTTAAAATAAAATATTATTACTATCAAAGAAAATCTATATATTTGATTTGAAAAGTAAAATTAATAAGAATTATTATTATTACTATTATTAAAAAAAAATTATTGCTATTGAAGAAAAATTATAAATTTGATTTGAAGGGATTAAAAAAATATAAGAACTTAAATAAGATGAGTTTAATAATATTAAAAATATTATTATATTCATTAATATTATTAAATTTGAAATAAATATTATTACTATAAAAAAAATTAATTTGAAGAGTAAAATCAATTATTATTATTATTCTTGTTGTTTTTGTTATTGACTTAGATATGTTACTACCCAAAACATATGGGATAGCTTTTCAAACCCAAGGTTAATGAGTTTGATGTCAAGGCTTCAGACTTATGGTCTGGCGTGCAGACCCAAGACTATAGAGTCGCATGAGGATCTAAGACTTTTAGATCTAGGGTTAAAACTCAAGGCTAATGGATTTATTGTTTGAATCTAGAGCTCTTGGATTCAATGTTTGAACCCATAACTAATTGATTTGATATCAAGACTCAATTCTTTTAGGTTCGATGTCAGGACTCAAGGTTCCTAGATCTATCATTTGGACTCACGGCTAATATGTTTGCACAAGACCCAATTTTCTTGCGTTCGACTTTAGAACCCTAGGTTCTTAGCTCGATCATCCAAACTCATGGTTAATAGGTTTGTGTAAATCGTAATTCTCTTGGGTTTAGCATTAGGATCCAAGGTTCTAAAGTTTTAAATTTCTAAATATAATAATAATAATAATAATAATAATAATAATTTTTTGCATATTTAATAATTATTATATTAATAATTTTAACTATAATAAAAATAGTGGTATTTATAATATAAATAATAATATTTTTAATTATTATTATTATTAAAAATACTATTATTTGTATTATAAATACCACTATTTTTATTATAGTTAAAATTATTAATATAATAATTATTAAATCTACAAAAAATATTATTAGTATTCAAAAATAAAAATACATTTCATTTGAAGGGTAAGATTCATCATCATTAATAAATAAAAAAACTATTATTATTAGGGTTGGCTACCTAACTATTGTATAGCTATTTTGACTAAATATGTGTTAAAAATAATATAAATAATATCTTAAGACCTCACCTAACAGTTTAAACTATTGGATTGAATTGATGCTTTAATATAATATTAGAATTTTGATAATCAAATAGTTATGAATTTGAATCTTACTATTTTTATTTATTTGATAAAAATTAAACGTAAAATAATATAAGCATATACAAGTTTCAAGTTTAAAATAATTTTAAAGTATTGAATTGAGTTGATTCTTTGACAATATATAGACACACATGCTTAATTAGAATATATCAAAGGAAAGTTCACTTGTAAGGTTTAAGTTTTTGCTTTTAAATTTTAGATATTTTTTATGAAAATAAAAAGTATGTATTTACCAACTAAATATTTATATATATATATATATGCTCAGTTAGAATATATTTATATATATGCTAAGGAAAAATTGCACTTGTAAAGTTCAAGTTTTCCACAGGCGAATGTCAAGTCCATGAGACATGAAAAATGAAATGTTGCGTGCAAAACATAGAAGAATATAACTTTCAACAAGTTCATGATCTCAGAGAATTTCTTACAGGGTGTGCCTCTCCAATGGAATGTTCCATGGCCTGACCAGTGGCCTTATTAACCAAAGCGAAGGCAGGACATCCCTCTGAATCCTTCACTCTTTTGCTGTAGTTTTCACCTTTATACCAGTTCTACAACAACAACCAAGCTAAATCAAGCAAACAGCTACAAAGATGTAAAACTCCAGGGAAAAAAAAACACTACAGCAATAAATAATATTAAGGGTGTTTGAGATTATGGTTTCATACATTAAGAAAAAAAAAAAACAAATTTTACTGTAATCTCAAACAAGCAACCAATCAATTAATCAGAAAATGATAGGTCAACATATGGATCATATGATTGAAAACATTAAGAAAATAACCAAGGACATGGACGAAAACTGTTATCTTTTTTGCTTATTGAGTCTGAATTACAAAACAATGATCAGATCAAATAAATGTTCATGACAATTGCAACCTAACCAACCAAAACAAAAACCCACATAAAAAGACAACCCAGATTAAAATGATGTGAACCTTAAGAAAAAGAAATGAGAGGAAAAAAACCCCTTAGAAAATTTGAGAACAGAAGGGTGCACAAGAAAGTTAAAAAAATTTAAAGTCCAATTGAGTTTGAAATCATAATTGAAAGGAGCTTTGAGTTTTCCATACTTGGAACTCATCAGAAGGATTTGATGGAGCAAGAATCACTTTCCCACCCCTAACTGTGAGGTGAAACTCAGGCTGAGCTTTGCTGTAAACCTTAAAGCTGGGTTTATTATAAAGGTCAAGCCCAGAAGCAGAGCCAGACTGATGAGTGTGCTGGTGATTGAAAGATGGCATGTGAGGCCTAAAAGAATGATGGGTTTCAGTTTGTTCATGAGAAACACGAGTCACTTGTGTTGGTGGAGGTGGATAATCAAGAGAAGGGTCAACTCCATGATGATGAGATGTGTGAAGGACCTGAGTTTCTTGAATTGAGGTTGGTCATGGAGGAGGTGAATAGTTAGTTTCATTAAAATATGGTCTTAGTGGTTGTGCAGGTTCTTCATGATAGTGTGATTGGGGTCGTGGTGGTGGTGCAAATTCATTCTCTCTGTAGAATAGGGGTGGTGGTGTTTGGTCGAAGGATGGTGGTGGTGGGGGGTAATGTTCTCTTCTCTCTTCATCATCATCATTTCTTCGGTGGTGATGAGTTCGAGGGTAGTAGCCGTGGGGAATTCCATGGTTGTTTCCGGTGATATTGATTAACGAGGGGAAGGGACGGGGATAAATAATATAGTTAGATCTCCAGCTAATGATAAGACTAGCTGTTGTTGAAAATTGATTAGTTTATTCAATGAGCTCCTACGAGACCTGCTCCAAATGGCAGCTTCTCTTCCATCAAATCCCATGACAACTCTTCTTTGAAAATTGATACAAAATCAAAGAGCACACAAGAATTTCCGAAGATGAACTTCCCCATCAATTATTTCCTGAATATTATTGTGATTTTCATCCATAGAGATTTTTAAAGAGCAAAAAGCTTGAATGAATTCTGAAAATACAAGGAGTATTTTAAAGAATGTGCGGGCTTGAATGGGTAGTCTTGCCTTGAAGTATCTTGATTTTATTTCTTTCTTGTCTCCTGTTATTTGGAAGCCAGTAATTTGATATGATAAATGATGATACATAATACACAAATAGGTCAAATTTTTATTTCAAAATATTTTTTATTCTTTCTTTATGAGACTAAAACGTTTTAGTATAAACAGATTAATTTTTATTTTTATTTTTATTTTTTTATTATAAAAAGTTTTAAAAGGTATGTGATATAGGCTAAAACATGGAATTATAAAGAAAGGATATAAAATGCTCAAGGCTGTGTTTGAAGGATATAAAACAAAAATTATGATATGACGTAGACATATTTAGTGAGAAAAATTTACTTAATTTACTGATAAAAATATTATGTTGGTGTGTATGTTTATATTTATTAATTTTTTGGTAATGTTAATTAAAGTTTATAATTACTATAAAACTTAATAATTTTTATTTTTATTTTTACCATGATAATTCTATCAATTTTAATCAGCCTGCTAAAAAAATAATTTATTAATCAAAACTAAAAACTGCCAGATCATCAATGTTAATTGAAGTGTTCTTAACTTAGAGTATCTCAATTATTTGCAATGATTTATTGATCTGAGGCTACTAAGGACGTTATATTATGACTCTCTATATGTCATACCATATGAAAGTGATACCAGAGGGGTATATGTTGAAAATAATAAATAATACACTAAAATATATGGAAAAAATACTGCAATTTTTCTTTATCTTTTTCTTTTTTTTTTACATGTTTTTTCCCATTTTTTTTGTTTTTATTTTTTTTCTCTTTTTTCTTCAAGATTGTCTTCTTTTTTTATTCCTTTTGTTTTTTTGTTTTTTTNTTTATTTTTTTCTTTTTTTTTTACATGTTTTTTTCCCATTTTTTTTGTTTTTATTTTTTTCTCTTTTTTCTTCAAGATTGTCTTCTTTTTTTATTCCTTTTGTTTTTTTGTTTTTTTAAAAAATTATTTTTATTATTTTTATTTTTTTTAATATTGAACTGGTTGAGAATTTAATTCTATAGTTTTTTTTTAAAAGAAACATTATAAATTGCTACAATATTTTTTTACATAATTTTTGTATGATTTTTTTTTAAAAAATCCTTGTCAATTTTATTTTTTCATATTAAGTTGTTTAAGAATTTTGCTTGTAGTTTTTTCTTTAAAATATTATAGATTGCTATAATGTTTTTTTATATAATTTTTTATTTTATTATAGTGTTTTTTCACATATTTTTTTTAATTATCTTTGTTGAAATTTTTTTAATATTAAGTTGATTGAAAATTATAATTATAGATTTTTTTATGACTATAGATTATTACAGTGTTTTTCTGCATAGTTTTTTTTATAATTTTTTTTAAAAATTATTTTTTTAATATTAAACTAATTAAAAATTTAATTTTATAATTTTTTCTTAAAAATATTATGAATTACAATTTTTTTATTTTTTTTATTTTTTTAAACCCACAAAAACATACAAACATATTATAATAAGCCAAGCGGTATCACATGGAGATGGCATCTAGAAACTCTTTATACGTCATATCATATAAAAGTGATAAATATATGTTCAAAATATTTATTTGTCTTCAATCAATTTAGAAATTACAAATGAGCAATGTGAAAGGATTTCAACACCCTTAAAGGTCAACATTAACTTCTTTTTTTCGTAGAAGCTTCCATCTCGAATACTGTACGTATATATACCAAACACATAGTTTATGGTCCGACCTAAAATTATATATTGTTTGTTCTAATTATCATGTGGCATTAATTGACATAACAAGACTAAATCATTTTTCTCTCTCTCAATATCGTTAGTCACAAACAACTAAAATTAATATATTCATTAAAAATATATTCATATAGTCTAACTTAAAAAATAACATAATTTATCAAGATGATATAAATTCTTCCAGCCTAGCTTGAAGAAAAAATAAAAATACTCTGCTGGCTTCATGAATTAATGCTAGAGTTAATTTAATTTTACATATTTAGTTTTTGTTTTTTAAAAAATTTATTTTTTAAAATTTTTTTATTTACTTTTAATTATTTTTTTAATTTTTTAAAATTATTTTGATATACTAATATTAAAAATAATTTTTTAAAAGTAAAAAATTATTATTTTAATATATTTTTAAATAAAAATTATTTTAAAAAATAATTATAATAACACGTTCAAAAACATGATAAAATTTGACAAATGTAAGATATTATGTTAGCAGTAATTCTAAGGAAGTGCTCCAATCCAACATTCCTCGTTGCAAAAGAATGAAGCTAGCCAGTTGGTAAAGCTATACTGTAGATAAAATTATTATTTCTTTATCATTAAAAAATACCCAACGGTTGGCTACAGTTTTTTTGAATTAAAAAAATAATCATATGAAAATTCACTGATAGGATTAAAAGTAATTTAAAAATAAGTGAAAATATAATTTGATTAAAATAAATTTTAAAAAATATTATTAAAAAAATAATATATTAAATTAACTTCAATAAATTTGAGTTAATCTTTTAAATCTATAATTCAAATCATGAAATGATGAAAAATTGATATAAATAAATTAAAATAAATTGTGATGTTTAATTCTCAGTCAACTTAATTTTTAAAACTAAAAATATATTTTTTAAAATGACATAAAAAATAACTTGAATCAACTTATTTAATTCATCAAAATTATAATAAAAGTCATAAAATAGGGATAAATTTATAAAAAAATAATTTAGAAAAATTATGAAAGCTAAATTTTTAAGAAACTCATTGTTGAATAATAAAATTAAAAAATTTTCAATTTAAAATAAGGAAATAATAAAACAATATTTGTGTTAATTTATAAAATTTTTATTTTAAATTATGAAATTGAGATAATATCAAATCAAAATAAATAATAAAATCTAATTACTAATGAACTTTATATTGAAGATATTGAAGGATGAAATTAAAAAAAAATAATTAAAAAATTTAAGTTAATAAGATTAATTTATAAAACTCATGATATCCATGATGAAATTGAAATAACTATATATAAAATAAAATATAATAAAAATTTTAAAAATAAATTTTAAAATAATAAATAATGATTTGTGCCGCCTCCTTTGGTTGTTGTTAATTAATATTCATACGAGGTGAGGTTTTGAAAAGAAAAATACCAAGCACAACTTTAGTCGATCAAATCCAATATACAGTCAGTACTATCACATGCATGAAAGCTCTGAATCACCGCCAAACAAATGTTTATGTACTCTGACACATTAAACCTTTCTCTGGTTCAATGCATCTGGATCCACACACACTCACACGTTTGCCTTTTGTATGTTACATGCTTGTTATTTTCTATTTTAAATGCTGTAAACACAACGTGCCACTATATATATATATATATATGTAGAGAGAGAGAGAGAGAGTCACTTCAAGAATGATGCATACCAAGGAGATAGTAACAAGCATATGCCAAGAATTTTTTAAATTTAGGTAAGTCCACTCCATGGAGGAAAATATGAAGCTGTTTAAGCAATCCTTTGTTTTTGGTGAACATGAGAAAATTAATAAAATTGCTGGACGGCTCAGATTAATAAAACCTTTGCTTCTTTGTACCCTCTTGATTTTATATATATATATATGTAAGGATTTTAAAATATTTGCTAGTTTACAAACATCACCAGTAATTGTTGTCTTTTCATAGACAGATTTATAAACAAATAGTAATATGTATTTAGGAAGCGACGGGATTGATTCGCCAGCTATCAAAACACTTCAAAATAAGAATAAACATAAAGAAAGTGATGTAATGTAAGGATCAAGAAATTCGGTGTGGGAGGTTAAATTTATTCCAAGACAAAAATAAAAAAGAGTAGCAATCACATATATTTCAAAGCAGAAACCAATCCATTTGATCTGCCAGTGCAATCATTGTACAATCTTCTCTACAAAAATCATGTATGATTCCAAAATGACACCTCCCCCTTCCTGTCTTTTTCTTTGTCAAACTCATCCATGACTATCAACATAGGCTTCTTCTTCTTATACCATATCAAGTAGTTGTTTGTCAATTTGTATGACAAAAAAAATCAGACCCCCACACGCATCTAATGGTAATAATCCTTAATGCTATTTGTTTTCTCACATAAATGTTTTTTATATATATAAATATTCCCTTTCTCTCTCGAGGACCTTTCATTTTAACCTAGAAATTGAAGATGTGGGCTCAAAAGCAATTGCTGGTCCAAGAATGGCTGGCTTAGGAAATTGTATTGACCCATATCAGTTTGAGTATTATTATTGTTGGTGTTTGTGAAACTGCAAGAGTTCATGAACTTTTTTGATGGATGCAGCAAGTCCTCGTCAATGTGTGGAAGCTGGCGCTTGAGTTTATTCTCCTGCACGTTTGGCATTGAAGTGTTCAACGGAGGTAACTTTTGAAGAAAGGAACAGCTGCTCGTGCTGTTACTGTTGCTTGCGGAGTTGCTGTTACTGAAGAAAGTTTGGTCCAACTGTGTTGCAGTACTACTATTCAATGTAGGGTTTGACTCAAACCCTGTTGGATTGAATGGGTTATCTACCAGGAAACTACTCCACATGGAAGAGTCCATGGCATCTAACAAGTTGGAGAAAGAACAAGATTGCTGGGACATGAGAGTATTCTTGTTGCTTGTGGGTAAAAGGTTTTCTTGGACAAATTGTTGTTGTTGTTGTTCTTCTTCTTCTTCTTGGTCATGTTCACTGGATATTAATGCCCTTGGAGATGAAATTAAAGCTTGGGACTTCTTGTAAATCCGGCAAAGAACCCAATCATCTAACTGCAAAAACAAAAACAACTAGTAAGACAACTCAAGCTAGGTGGGACATAAGCTAAAATTGACTTGCCCTAAAACCATGACGTCCTCGAAAAAATATCTTAAATCATAACAGAGACAATTCCTTGCAGACACTAATAAGAGCACAACTTACAATATAATTGTTAATTACGCTCACCCTCATGGATGAATCTTTTGGCTTCATGGGTTTGTTGTTGTTGTTGCGGGTGGGAGTATCTGCTAGGCGATACTCATGCATGATCCAATTAGTCTTGACACCCTTTGGAGGCTTTCCCTTGTAGAAAACAAGAGCCTTTTTAACTCCAATGTTCTCTTGCCCTCCAACTACACCTCCTGGTGCCATTGTTGATGCCATTATGATTTTGTCTGTCCCAGTGGCCTTCCAATATCCAGATGCAGCTGCTCTGTTGGGCCTTGCTCCATTGGGGTACTTGCGATCTCTAGGACTGAAAAAGTACCACTCTTTCTCCCCCAAGGAAGCTTTAGCTGATATAAAAATTAACAAACACCGAACACAAGTCCCTAATTAGTAACATGTAATCTGAAAGAGCACAAGTCACTTGTTTTTTAGACTTCAATTGGTTTTAGACATTAATTTTGACATATAATATTTTAAACTAAATGACATCAGAAAACATATAATATAGAAAACAAATTAAGCATGGTGTTCTAGGGCATAGGATAAAAAAGAAACCTGGCAAGTCCCATGGATCAAACTTATAGATGTCAACATCTGCTATGATAGACACAGGAAACGGTGTGGATGCCAACTTCTTCCTAAGGTAATGGAGGATGAGCTCCTCATCTGTCGGGTGGAACCTAAACCCTGGGGGCAAGCCTGATTGCGGGTTCTTCATGCCAATCTAAGGTTAGAATAATGGACCGCCCAAAATAATAAATAAGATTAGTCTAGGTTAAAGATATATTTTGATATCGATATCAATATATATCAAAGAAGAAGAAGAAGAAGAAGAAGAAGAAGAAGAAGAAACGATTAAACAAGCTGGGAAAGAAGCCTAGAGGTCTTCTAACGCTTAAGCTAGGTTTCGACAAGCGAACAAGCTACAAGAGAGACAGAGAGAGAGGAGGAGATTGAAATTTTTCGAAGGAGAGGGTGGGGTGCCCATTTATGGTGGTGGAGATTTGTCCTCATGTGGAAAATAGGATCAGAACAAATATTTTTTTTTAAAAAAGAAAGCAGCATTGTTTAGATTGGACCCTAAGCTAGCTGTTGGGGGATTGATATAATTGGTCGCTTCCACTTTTTTGTCTTCAACATTTCATGGAAAGATGGCGGCTTATTCAAAGGATGTGAGCTCCATGCTTTCATCTCATGACATCATCTCTTAACTCTTTCGGACAAGCACTTGACACGCGTCCTCTGAACCCTTCGTCTGCTTTCCCAAATCTTTATCAAGCCCCTTAATTGTGCTTGATGGTCTCAATCATCCTCTGGCGTAAGTTTATGCATCTCTTGACTTTTTGGTCCAAATTTTCGATGGATGGATAGACATCCCCGGTTACAAGCTCAAAACTCGGTCTGGGGGGGGCCCTCTCACACAGTGGAACGCAGACACAAAGGACAAAATGTACAGGACTGACAAAGGGCCACAAGCATGGAGATTTACTGGATAATAGAGGCTTTAACACTCAGAGACGGTGGATATTTTTTTAGATTAATTTGGGTGTTTGGGCCAGTTTTCATGCACCACGGTTAATCTCACGGGTCTTGAAATTAATGACCATGTAAGTCTCCAGTGGCCATTATATGAGCAACAAAAAACTCGAACCTGAAACCACAGAAAAAACAAATCTTTTTATTCTAAATCCTTGTCACTCTATCACTGTCTAGATAGTTAAAGACAGTGGATATTTCTTTGGCGATGTGATGGCGTGTTGGTGTGGATAAAAGAGAGAGTAAGTTCTTTATTGTCTGGTAAAAAGTTATTCAGTGACCTAACTGTATGGGCAGCCGACATTAACGTTATCTAAACAAATATATTTGATGCAATGTTGCTTAAATATCAAAATAAACTGACGAAATCAGCTAATAATTTATTGATTAGTGATTCTGTTAACGTTTACAATGAGACAAGCAACTCCAGTCTTTCAAACTTTCTTGCCAAAGACAGTATTCAAAATAAATAATAATAAAATAAACTACACAACAAAAAACAAAACCAAAAAGCTCCAAGAACAAATGGACCGTGCTGCGTAAAGTTTACGAAAGAAAAATTGATATTAATTGTTGGCCGTGAAAGGGCACACGCTTGTTCTTTCTTATCCACTTATAATTTCCTGTTAGTCAAGGACCACCACTTAAAATTAACAAAAAAAAAAAACTCTTCGTACAATTCATTGGTGGATTCCAATAGTATTTTTATGGTTTTTTTAATTATTTTTTTAATTTAATCTTTTAATATTATATTAGCTGAAATTTAAAATTATCATTTATTTTTACTTATATATATATATATTATATGGTTATCAAGGTCTAGAAAATCAACCCGTTATCGGGCTGTGTGCTTGATTTCATTAAAAAAAGGTTAGATTTAGTTCTTTTTAGGAAACTAAAATGAGGGGATCAAAATTGAAAGAAATGAGAAATACTTGTCCTTTTAATTTTTTTATGAAAAATAATGTTAATTCTAACTTTTTTTCTATTATTTTTTTTTGTTTTTCAGTCGTTATTTTTTTCCATTAAATCCTTTAATTTATTTTTTATATAAATATATAGATCATAAAAATTTGTCTCACCAAGTGTTTTTGTGCTCTATTCGACAAAAAAAAAAATCCAATTTCGTTTATCTGTGCTTTATACTGCAGACACGAACCTATTCCTGTAATCTTCAAAGCTGTACTGCTGGGAAGAAGCCTGTGATAAATATGCAAAGATCATGATGAAAATCCTCAGCCCTCCCTTTCATTAACAGTCCCTCATTTAGACCTACTTAGTAGATGAGCATTCAAGTTCGATTTAATTATAGATTAAACAATGAATTATTGGAACGTCAGTATTTTAACATGCTGATTTTATTTCAATTTGAACTACCAATTGAAATCTTTCCTCCCTAGTATACTTTCAAAACACAAGTAATTTGACAAACCAGCTTACGGTGTTCAGGCTAGTCAAGGATCTTGCATAAATTAACATTTGACAATCAGCAAATCAGAGGGTCACTTCTTAAACAGGTTTCAATCACACGTGTGGTGTAAAAGATAGGTGGGGTTTTGATTTTTTTAGTCATGATAGCATATACCAAACACAGAATCCCCCCTAACCCATTATTTTTTTTTTTCAAAGTCTTACCAAACACAGAGCAGCTTTGGTCATGGAAGGATCATGGCTCCTTGATTCCAAACATTCATGGTGCTAATGACGTGTTCTAAGTATTATAATAACAAGCACCAACACCGCAAATAATCGTTTTCGTGTTCTAAATCACCCCCGTGTTATCAACCGAGAGGTCATTGCTTCTAAATTCGTTATCACCACGGGAGATGGTTTCCTTAATGCAACTCACAAGGCTGATTTTGTATAATTTAAAGGATATGCCTCGTAGACTTGGAAAACAACAGCATTATCCAATAACAGAGGGTTGATTTTAAACTATATGTTCTTTGTTTGATAGCAAGAAAAGATATCAGATAATATTATTTAACATGTCTTCAGTAAGATGAAACTTCCTGGCAACCATTTGCAGCGGAAGAAGTGAGAATAAAAGTAGAAAAAATTGCTGTTCCAAGGACGGGAAGATGGGGAGGTTTCCATGATATAATGGGGCCAAGAGGGTATTCAGCAAAAATGAGGTGCCACAACTGGACAAAAGCTGAAGAATGAGACGAGTGGGTGGATGAATTTGATAGGTTTTGGGGAGCATCTGCTAAAGAGTCCATGATTATCCACGATTCCTGATACTAGATGTTTATCCTTGGAATACGCTTTTGTTTCGATGATAGAGTCCACGTTATTGTGCTTTTAACAAATACAGCGAAGCTAAAAACAATAAATAAATAAACATGGAACTTGAAAATTTAATGATAAAAAATTATTACAAGTATAAAATTTAAATTCATAATTTTATTCTACCTAAAAAAAATATTGATAAAAATTATCTCCTTCTAAGCTTTGCAAAATCTTAATTAGCTCATAAAACCTATCTCAACTAAAAAATAAAATCAAAATCAAAATCAAAAAACACAAACAAAATAATCATGAATTCCAAAACAACACAAAAAACAAAAAAAAAACATCAAAATTAACCAAAAACAGGCCGAGAGTTAAGATTTTTAATATCTCAAGATCTGACAATCCACATATCAACTATTATTAAAAAAAAAACAACCTCTAGAAATTCCCGTAAGAAAATCAAGTTTAATTCAACAGTAAAATAAAAAATTATAATTTTTTAGACCATCATTCTGATTTGGAACAGTCATATCTTTTCTTTTCTTGTATTTAAACATGTTTCACTAATCCACAATATATCTTATATGTTATCCATGCAATCCATCTACAATAAATTCCTACCTAACCGCTAAAAATCAACCCTGAATCAATTCCAGCTGTATCATTTACCATGAGGAATAAGATTTATGCTTCGAGTAATGTCATGTGTGATGTAAAGCAAAAGTATCAGGGGTTTTCACTTTCTAATGTTCTCTCTCCTTTCCCATATAATAGGCAACTTTATTTTTTTGGACAAGTCATATAGTAGGTAACTTGTTCAGCTAAAATTCACATACCCACGTGCCAAAAATGGAATATAAAAATTATTTTTTCTCGCCGTCCCTTGACAGGCAGCCCATGATCTTTGTCCCAGTCGCAGTTTTTGAGCTTTATAGATAGACAGAAGAACAAAGAATACCTAGGTAAAGGTAAAGCCAATATCAGTTGAGAATTTAAAGGTATTCCTCCTGGCTGGTCAATAGGACACCCCACGCTCTTCTGAGTGCCTTGACTTTCAATTAACCTCAAAGGTAGAAACAGAGAGGAAAAACTCACCTGGTTCGCCGCTCCCAACAAAAGCCAAAATCATCCTTATCTGATCATTATATTGATAAGAAAAGTATTTCATAGGCATTTTATTCCACATCTTTTCATCCAAACATGCATGGTGCGCTGCAGCTTGAAAACATTTGCACTAGAATGACATGTGATTGGTTGTTATATCCTTGACTGTGAACGCAAGATCGTGATGCACGGATGCATGTTGGACTAGTCAATAGGCATGACAAGCATGCAGTATGAACATGCAATCGCTAGCCGATTTCCATCCTGAAAAGGTCATAGTTGATTATGAACCCTTGTCGTTATCCACGTGTAGCTCACCTAACCTAGCAGCTAGTTGCTACCCCATGTCAAATGTTGAAGGACCGGGTTTCTCATTTGAGCCACAACATAATGAGTTAGGCCAAACATGGAACTCACAAGAATCCAGAGGTCATGGACTATTCTCCATAACCTTATCGCAAAAATGCTTTAGAGAAAGAAATGGAGAACTTGTTTTCAATATCTATTGGTCCTTGCGCAGAAAACGAAGACGAGAAGCCAGATTTTAACTTCCTGTTGCTACTATTTGTCCTCTGTTCAGCGTCCGGTGTTCCTAAAGCTACACTGTTAACAAACAGGGAAGCACGTACAATGATTAGCTTTAGAAGTGTAAAGCCACACACATAAAAGCTCTAAACTAAAAGTACACTGATATGAGAAATTGTTGGCTTTAGTTGAAAATTGTTCATTCACCCAGAGAAAGAAAAATGCTACTCTACAACATCTTCATTGTTGCAATTCAAGGGGAAGAAAGAAAAAAGAACACATTGTTCACGCACAGCAAGAATAAACTCAACATAATATTCCAATGTTCCAATGATTAATAACTTCGTAATGAAGTCCTCTATGAAAAACCATGCATATAGTTGGTAAATAGTTCAAGTCTATTATCTTTCCCAACATGTAACGATCGTAAGATTTGAAAAGGAAAGAAAAATTCCAGCGCAACTGACAAGGAAGCAACATAAACTGGCCAACAACCTCAACTAAAATGGAAGATTCAACACAAGCAACTATCCAGAATCCGAGCTCTCCTGCAATTCTTAGCAACTAATTTGTGACCTTTTCTTTTGATAAATCAAGGTCAATTTTATCGACAAAGTGAACAATTAAAAAAGAATACAAATTCCTTCAACAAGCTTTAGTTGATTTAGGTGGAAGCTAAAGATAACAACAAACAAAGAACACATAATTCTTTATGAGCAATAGGGACTATAGATGTGAACCTCAAATTCACAGGTTTTATTCTCTCTAAAATAATAATACTAAAGTCTAACTTCTTAGGAGGTTTACAAGCCTTAAATAGATCAAAAACCTTACCTTAACTAGAAAAACAAAACAAAAAATCTAAAATTACAAGGACGGAAGCAAGAAATCCAAAAGAAGCAGGAAATCTAGAAATAACAAGGAAAATCACAGAAACTACCAAAACCAAGAGTCTGGGCGAGTTTTTCGATCTAACAATCAGATAAAAAATTATGGATCTTTCAAGTCATCATTCTAGTCTAGTGTGAAATCATTTTATTTTATTTATAGATTACAAACCCATTAAGAAGTAGAAAACCTAGAAATAACAAGGAAAATCATTGTATTTTATTTATGGATTAAAAAGCCAGACTATATCACTAGTAAACCAACTACCAACTCTAGCAACCCAAATCATATTCTAAAATGATCGAAAGGAATTTGCACAAAGCCAGAGCCAGAGCCAATACAAAAGATTGCCTTTCTCATGTCAGAGAGCATACCGGTGGTTTGGCATTCAACAGACTACTCTCTTAAAACCAGTTGGTATTTGGTAACATGCTTTCACGATGATATTGATGGTGACAACCCTTGGTCAAAAGAAGAGCACTGATATAACTGACTGGCATAATAATGCCACTTCCCACTCAAATGAAAATGAAGTTGATTGAAGCCCCATTATTGAGCCTCGAAAATGACATCCTACAATAGTTTCAGCCAATAGATATCACTCCTGAATCAGGAATCAACCACACATCTTTAAACTGATATCGGACCTCCTTAATCTGGCACCCTACAATACCTTAAATCTATATACGTGGCTAACATCTAATTTGCCATGGAATAGACAAGCGAAAAAAAGAAAAAAGAAACGAGCACTTTAAAAGTAATTGTATTGGATCAATTTTATCTTTCCCAATATGTAAAGATCAAATATCAATTTAAAAGTAAAGAAGTTCAAACGAGGGGCATGCATACAAGGGGATCATAAAGGAAAACAACTCAAAATATACTCATCTGTTTCAGCTGCTTAGCACACGTTGTTGAAAGCAAATTTTGTGAAGGCATCTAGTATAACATAAATAGAGAACAAAGAATTCACGTAACCTACCTCAACTAGATTGGGATTGGCATTTAGTTGAGTGAGTTAAAAAGTGGTACATGAGTTCATAGAGCTTTCGATGCTGTAAGTTGAGAACTGCTGATTGAGATTTAATATATTAAACAAGAACCAACCGCTCCAAAAAGAAAATCCATTCCCTCTCAGGCAATCACAACTCTTTTAGAGTCGGCTTGTAGGAGAAAGTCTTTCCCATTATCAGTTTCCTTAGAGATGGTTCTGGTTTGATTTACTGTCTGACTGCTACACAATTGATCACCTCTTGAATCAGTTATTTGCTTATTAGACAACAAGTAACAGAGCTTCTCAACTATCTTCAGTTGTAGCAATAGCCATTATTTGTTTGTTCCAAACCGCAATACTTGCAGGCTACATCCAACTTTCCATATAAAAACTAATATACCAACAAAACAAATGAGCTACGATCAGGACTTGAAACATTTGCATTTCATCTCACAATCTAAACTCATTGACATATTCATGCCATAGACAGAATTTTAGACATGATGTGCATATATCAGTTGGCATCCCATCTCTCTCTCACCTTCTTGAAGAGTGCACACATTTCTTCCCCTGTAATGAGAATACAAAAGAATTCACAGCAAGTTTGTAAATTGTAGGGAGGATGTACCATGAGTCCACAAGAAATAATCCAAAACCCCTTCAGCCTCATCGGCTTTTCGTGCATGGATTATTCAATGAAGTGAGAAAGTTAGAAGCCATCATTGTCATAAGAGAGAGCTTCCCCAAGAAGCACCCTGAGTTAAGCTGGTACACGACATCTTTATCGCAAAAGATCACGTGCTAGCATCTAGCACATTCTTATACCGGCAAAGAGTGAAAAAAAGACCGAAACAACTCAATGTCCCCATATCAAATTTAAGACATTTCTATGAGTAAGAAATGTTTTCATACCTGCAGCAAAGCAATGCACTCAAGTGGATTTGTTCCAGTGATTGGATCTGCAATGCGGGCTTTTTACAATCTAGAACCGAAGAACCCATTAATGTTAACTTGTAATTCTAGCAATGACTCGAGAATTTCAAAAGCCTAAGCATCAGAAGAAGAAATAAAAGATCACAGAATGGAGCACAAACTGTTTGTGAAAATGACTTGGTGAAGCAAACAAAGTGTTATTTACACGTAAAAAGAATTCAACGAGAAGCAAATTGATAGTTCACCATTTGCTGGAGTGATGGAAGTTGCTTCTTCTTCGCTATCAATCAATGAAATTTCAAGTGTCTGAGTGAAATTGTCAGGAACAGAGAAGGTCTCTGATGAACGGCATTTCAAGTATATCACCTTTACTAGGCCGGATCTGCACTCGATTATCCAGGTGCACTGCAGCCACTGCTTCAATTTTTTTCGTGTTGACAACTATGGGCTTGCTCTCTTACCCATCTATTGTCTCGCCCAGTAAAGACGCTTGTTGTCATTCTGGGCTTTGCCTACTTTTACTTGTCAAAAACCTTTTTTTTTTTGTTTAGTAGTCGCATATGGGAAATTATGGTTCATGAGAAGAGATAAAATCACATGCCATCTTGCAAAAATATATATATAAAAAAATATTATTTACTATATTTTATTTAAAACAAGTATTCATAATTTATAGGCTCTTTCTCTTGTCGCAGTTTGCAGCTCGTGGCAATCATTCTCATGAATCTATATTATTAAGAATAATATAGATAAAAGGATAATAATTTTTTATGTTTTATTAGTAAAAGAAAGGAATAGAAATAATTATTTAGAGTATGTTTGGTATTGTGGTAGTGGTTATGATTTGAAAAAACTTGTCTTATAAAAAATATTTTTAGTTGCAATTGGTTTGAAAAAATATATGTTTGGTTAAAATTGTGCTTAAAATTGAGGTTGAACAAAAAGTAGTTTAAAGTTTTTGGTTAAACAATACTTTTTAAATTGAGGTTATAACATAATTAAAAAAATATATATTAATATTGATGAATTTTAATTGANAAAGTTTTTGGTTAAACAATACTTTTTAAATTGAGGTTATAACATAATTAAAAAAGTATATATTAATATTGATGGATTTTAATTGAAATATTAGTGATTTAACTAATGTTATTACATTATAAAATAAACAATACTTTATATAAAGTATTTTTTATTGTTACATTAAACTATTTTCAATTTCATTATGCATGAAATCTATTCAACAAAGACCATAATTGTTCATAGTTTCATGAGCGTGTAACAATATCATATAAAATATCATTAGGAATAAAATTGAGATTGCGATCAAATTCTACAAATGTTACGTTATTATACGATCTCCTTTAAATGTAATTATATAGTGGCATTAAATCATGTTAAACATTAATTTTTCAAATAAAACACAATATCTGAGAAATTTTTCTAAATTTTTTTATTTTACTGGTTTACACCTGGTTCAATGTATTTATGTTTGGACTCGATCGAATCCGGTCTATTAACAATGTAACTACTGTCCATTGTTCACGTAGAAGAATAGTGGAGACATGGTGTAGGGGAAGGGGAGAGGGAAGGAAAAAGATAAGGCGAAGACCATCCATTGTTCTTTAATGTGAACAATGGAATGGTGCAGAAGAAAAAAGAAAAAGGAGAAGAAAAGGATCATGTCTCTACTATTCTTCAACGTGAATAGTGGTGTCTCCATTGTTCACGTTGCAAAACAGTGGAGACATGGTGCAGAAGGAGGAGGAGGAGGACGACGATAAAAAGAAGGGGAAGGGGAAGACCATGTCTCCACTATTCATGTTGCATAACAGTGAACATGGTGCAAAAGCAAAAGAAGGGGAAGGGGAAGGACAAGAGCTAGGAATTCTGTCTCTGTGCTTTTGCAAGGCGCGTCATTGTTTACTGTGTTGTAACATTGTTGAAACAAAAGCAGCGGGAAGCTTGCTTCGTGTGACCCTGCATTCTAAACGCAATAAGCAATGGGACCCATGAATAGTAAAATCTATTTTTTCCGCAACCCAACATGCAGGAGCTGCGTTTTGTTTAAAATGCAACCTCAATTGCTTAAACAAACGACACCTTAATATTTTATTTATTAAAAACTCTAATTAATTTCAGAGTATGAATAAATAGACTAATTACTTATAAAAAAGATATTAAGTTGTACGAATAAAAAGACTAATTACTTATAAAAAAGATATCAAGTTGTATTATTTATTTGTTTGACGTAAACTAAGATAATGTTATATTTTCTAACTGTTGGTCTATTTAATGTTTAAGAAAAATTCTTCTCAATAAAAATTTTTTTATTTTATAAAGTGAAAACCTAATCATTCTAATACAAAAACATAGAAAAATAAAATGAATTGTTTTTCAGTTAATATCAGGAAAATATCTTATGTATAAGTTCATAATCTCATATATTAAAAGAAATAAAATAAAGTTTTTTGGTGTCTTTGAAATGTAAACCAAGTTTTAACAGATAATCATAAACTAGTTATGATACTTTTTGATTGATTCTTGTATTTTTTTTCAAGGTATGATAAAAATATAATTTTTTTATAAAAAAATAAAATATATATGAAAATTTTAGAATTTGGCCATACCCAAGAAAAAAAAGAAATTTTTTTATTTTTTAGGCTTTATTTAGCAAAAACAAAAAACCATTTTTTCTTTGTAATAAAACTATCAAAATAGTTTTTCAAACACATAAACAAAAAAAAAGCTTTTAACAAAAACATGACAAACCAAAAATGATCTTAAACCTTTTATCCGATTTTGGCCTGACCAGGTTAACCTAAAATTTTTTGTTTAACCATAAATCGAACAAAAAATCTTGGTTTGACATGAAAGCAACCTAAAAACAAAACCAAATAAAAAATAAATTAAAAAAACACCATAACTTAAAAAAAATGAACTAAAAGGATCAAATATCAAAAAATAAAAGATTACTAGGAACTCTATAACTCAAACTTAGAAAAGTGAAACCAAAATCATATTAGATACGATCAAAGACACATATATGTTGTAAATCATGCAAAAATTAATAATCTAGCATCTATTTACTTTGATTATCACTTATATATATAAAGTTAAGCATAACATAAGGGACTCCTTTTGGATTAGAAAATATATTTAGAACAATTATTCTTTTTTGTTTTTCTTTGGAAAGTGTTTCCTCTCATCAACTTGCTACTATTTCAAGGCTTATGAAATCTTTATATTAAACTCTTAAACCTTTACACTTGGGTTTTTTATTTAAATATTTTCCTCCCTTTTTTCTCTATTTTTTTCTTCTTTTTAAAGGGTTATTTATAAGGTTTTGCTAAGATTGACAAATGATATAAACCTTTGATAAGAACTCATTTAGGAGCCTTTATGTATAAACACACGAAATAAAGGTTGATTCTAACACTATTATGTTTTAGTTATAACTAACTAGGTTGCCCATTTTTATGGCTTTGTTGGAGTAATTATGACATTATTTTTATCTAAGACCATTTGAAGTTGGTAGAGGGGATTCACATCTTTATTTGGATTCAATCTTATGCATTTTGAAGGTCTTTAGCTTCATATTGATTCATTTGAAGTTGCCAACTCGATCAGTCTAAATTATTAAAACAAAGGTTAGTCTATCAAATGACATGCCACGCACATTCTTTTTATAAAGTCTAAAGACTCATCATTTAGAGTTTTTAATTTGGAATTGAAAATCTTTGTTTGAGTTTTTGTTCTTTTAATTTTTTTTAATTACACTTGTAATTACCTTTAAACTTTTAATTTCATACAATTTCAGTCTTGATAAGCTCAATTATTAGACACTAAGTGACTGCCTTTTTTATTCTAGTCATTGGTTCTAGATTTGTTCATTATGACCCTCAATTAATGAATAAATTTTTAATTTTTTTTAATTTGACCTCTAATTTAGTCAATTTCATCCCCTACATCACTTTTTTTTTAATTTGGTCCTTAGATTTGGATTTCTCTAATGAAGTCCCTAATTGTCTATTAAACTTTAATATTCATGCAATTAAGCTTTAATTTGATCAAATTAACTCTTAAAAATTACAATTCAACCCTAGAATTTAATTTACTTCAATTAAATTTTAAATTGACTTCAAAATTATTTTTTCTTGCAATTAAACTTCGAAAATTTTTAATTAAGTCCTTAAACATTCAATTTTGAATTTTCCTCATCAAAATAAATTTTATTTGCTAGTAGAGCCCTCATCAGTCTAAAATACATTGTTAAGTTTTACAATCTTGTATATTTTGATCTTTCTCAATTACTATTCATAAATTTTATGGGCATTCTGGTATTTTTATTTTATTGATTTATTTTTTTATTTTCTTGCAACTGTTTTTTATTTTCTCTTCTTTTTTTTTGATATTTTTTTTGTTTACATGGAAACTCTAAAAATGGGTAACAATATCTCTTATGAATTTAAAAGAAACTTGTGCTTTAAATTATTTTTCTTTTAGTTAATGTTGGTGTTGACTAGTAAAGCTTTCATTTAATAAATACAATAACATTAAGAATGAGTGATTTTAAATTATTTTTTTGGGTGACATGCTTATTAATTAAACATTTAGGGAAGTTTGTTTCCACGCTTCCAAATTTTTATCAATACTTGAAATTAAATTTAAAAAAAAATGAGAAGACATGTGGCTCTTTTTCCACTCAATCATTAATTTTACAACACAAGACATGAAAAGTAATTTTAATTAGAATAATTTAATATTATCATTTCATGAAATTTAAATTTGTGATCAATTATAATCAAATCTTTAATATTATATCAAAAAAATTATTTTTTTTTAAATTATATTATTAAACGATACACTAAAAGTAATTTAATATTATTCTATATCATGTAAAATGAACTATTATTTAAATCTCTATTAATTTAAAGGACTGTTTTGGAATGGAGACGTCTCTCTCTAGCTGATCTAACATGAATATAAAATTATTATTTTGTAAATAAAAGTTATTTGTAATTGAAACTCTAATATATCCATACTATATTATATTTAATTATTATTTTTAATTAAAGAATACCATGAAAATGATGAAATATCAAACGGTCTAAAGAATAATTTTATATTATTATTTAATAAAATTGAAGTAGAGAGGTGGTAAAATAACTATTTTTCATTACCGGAGGTGTATATATACTTTAATAAGAAAAAATAGGGCATAGAAAATTTAAGAAATTTGGGAAGGGAGGGGTGTTAAGCATTCATTTGATTATTTCTGATTCATAATTTGCTGATTTAGATGAAGATTTTTTTCTAAGTATTTCCTAAGCCGATCATATGGTAAAAAGGGTAAATTCCATATATAATGGATTATTGTTACATAAATTAAGTATTTGATGTATTTTTTTAAAAAAATATATTATATAGATGGAAAGATACAAGCCAGATTAGATTTATCCACCTTTTCCATTTTTTATTTATTTTTTCCTTTTGAAGCAAATCACAGAGCAGCCATCTTCAATAACGAATTAGGTTTTACAAGGAAGAAAATCTGACATCCTGTAAGACATCAATGCACAATACAATATTTATTATTTAGATTCTGAACATAAATAACATTAAAATTGTTGCCTTCCATTCAATTTTTCTTACCAGACAAGATCTGCTTACTTCTTTTTGACGGAGGATACAAAAACCATCCAATATTAATGTCCTATATAACGCCCATTGTCTGCCTACGGATTCAATATTGCAAATACAAGCCTCGAGATATGCCCAGGTCAGTTGGCGATATATCAAGAAATGATGAAAGAAAGCTATTTCTTTATAATTTTTTGGTATGTCCTCAAATTGATTTGAGTTTTTTTCCATATGATAATAAATATATTATATTCTTTTTATTTATTTTTTTCATAATTTGTATCAAGAAAGCCATCGGATCTGGAGATGGACTCTGCGTGAAGATATTTATACTATACTGTTTCAATTATGCTACCATTAAAACTTGAATGGGTAAAATTGATTGTATCCATCACATTAATTTGTTTTCATTTGACCCGACACTCCTTCCTTCTCCTTCTTCTTTTTCCAACAATAATCTCAAATTTTGCATTCTTTCGACTACATTTGACGATTTTATTTTGATTTTGTTTCTTTTTTATCCAATTTATCTAGTATTTCTTTAGTTTGACACATTTTCTTGTTTTCCTGTGATTTTAGGCCCTTATACGGGTCTTGGTATCATAATGGAAGCTTTTGCACATTGATGATCAAAATAGTGTTTGGAATACTTGGATAATTTTTTTGTTTCGACAATCCAATATTTCATTTCATGACGAGATGATTATTTTAACAACCTTCCCAAATTTTATTTTAATAAAATATCTATGTTTGTCGATGAAGATGACAATAATAATAATTAATTTTTATACAAGATATATGTGATGATTATTTTTTAGTGGGAGGCCAATTATATAAATTCATGGGACCCAAAATTTGCCATTTATTAATTAAGAAAAAATATAAAATTGAATGAAATGAAAATAAAAAGAAACCAAAATCCCAATTAAAAAGTAATATTATCTCCATTACAACTTCTTTTATAATTCAATTTATTATAAATTAAATCCTTTTATTTACATAAATATATTTTATTATCAAGAAATTTATATTTCTTAGTGCAAAATATCAATTATAAAATTATTTTGAATTGGAGTTTATTCATATAACAAAAGTAGAAACCTAAATATAAAGAATTAAATTAGAATATTTCTCATATAACAATCCTAGCAAAGTAAACGTAGCAAATGGTTATCTCTGTAGCACAAGGAAAACCTAAGGTGACGTTGTCCTTCTTTTGGGATTTGGTTGATTTTAAATAAAAATTATCTGTAATGATGGTTATTGAGATAATATAAAAAGGTTTTTATGGGATGTTTGATTTATGGAGAGTATTTTAAATGTAAAATCTTTTAAGGTAAGATAGTTTAAAAGAATTATATTCTTTTGTATGTCAAACTAATGATAATAATAATAATATAAAAATAATCCGTAAAGTAATAAGATGTTGGTGACTACTAATAATGGTTATAAAATGTTAGTAATAGATAATGATGGTGGTAGTGTGGTGAAGTAATAGTGATTATAGTAGTGAAACTTATGAAATAAAGGAGTTAATAATGGAACTATGGTGATAAGGTGTGATCCATGGCGATAATAAGGGAGGGCCCAAATCAGCAAAAAGAAATTTCAACCTAACATAGAAAACATATTTCAAAACCCATCTCCCAACAATAAATAAATTAATTTAATTGAAATTGAACACCAAAATTGAAAAACAAATCCAACTAAAATCCAACAAAATTGATCTCATATGAAAACAAATCCTACAGCAATATTCATACAATTATCTAAAACATAAAAATTAAAAAAAAAAGATAATACAAAAAAAGAAGAAACATCTTACCTTAATTTAATTGCGATTGAAGTCGAGAAAAGAGAAGAAAAAAATTCATAAATTATTTTAATTAAAAAATAAGAAGAGAAAAGAAGAAGAGACGAGAAGACATATCTACATGTGGAGGTGAAGAGAAAAGAAGGATTTGAGGAGAGAGAAGAAGAAAAAAAAAGGGGGCATTTGATGTTTTTTGACAAAATAGGAAGAGAGAAGAAGATGAAAAGGTGTATCTATTATAAAATAAGAGATTTTAGTCTTGTAATTGGAGCATTTTACAGATTTTATCAACAGATAATTAAATGTTAATATTTTTAATTATTATATTGATGATTTTATTTGTAATATTTTATTTAAATTTTTAATTTAATAAAAAAAATTTAGAAATCACTTAAATATCACAAATGACTTTTCAATCTATAAGTGATTTTGTTTATGATATTTTATTTAAATTTTTAATTTAATAAAAAAATTTCAAAAATCCCTGAAATATTACCAACGACTTTTCACTTTATTAGTAATTCCATCTATAAAATTTTATTTTTAATTTTCAATGTAATCAATTTTTTTAAAAAAAAAAACCCTAAACATCACTGACCTTTTAATCCATCAATGATTATATCTATAAAAAAATAATAATTAACAATGCAATTAAGAAGTGAACAATTCCAGAACTTTCAGAAAAATATCAATAAATTAATTCTGTTAGTCATCATGTATGTAATTAATAACATGAATAGTGCAATTAAAAAGCGAACAGTTTCAATTCTCAATAGAATATAACGACAAAATTAATTTGTCGATGATACCCTCTACAATTAATACAATACATAGTGTTAGAAAGAAGGGAATAATTTCAATGCTCCCTGGAATATACTAATGGACTTGTTTTCATTGATGTAAAACAATTTTTGTTGTCAGATTATATGTGTATTGGTTATCTATCCTTTATGCAAATTCATAAAATCATAAAAACACACACAACACAATAACATTAGTTCTGTATATAATAATAAAATCACATAAAATAAATGTTTCCTTGTCATTTAATATATTAATATCATTTCCATTTCATCAAAATTAATTTGGTCTAGAAATATTACATTATAACTTATAGTATTACGCATTCATGTTGTGCAAATTAATCAGAATTTTCTTCTTTTTCTTTTTTAATTTTGTCATCGTCATCTTCATCGTAATATTCTATGTTGATTTCATCACTATCATCATCTTCATCGACTTGTATATGTTAGCTGGTTCTCAAAAGACATCATTTAACTCCTAAACATCATCAACAAAAGTATTCACTAATATTTTTTAGATTAAATAGTGTGTAATTAATAAAATCTTGAATCTTATTACAATAATTCATCTTATGCAACCCTTTAAGTGAATCTCAATACATTCATGAACATTATCCATTATTTATATCAAACATATATATAATATTGTATAATTAATTACATGAACTAAATAAATTTGCAAACATTGACTTAAATCAAACTTATTCAATTTATTTTAATAGTACTTTTAGTTCAATATCAATTATCTATCTATCTATATATATATATATATTCATATTTCTATATATTTTACTGAAAATTTTAACTTAACAATAAAATTGATAAAATATAAAATGAACCCATTAAATATACCATTATTTATTTCATGCAAAACACATAAGTTACAAATTCAAAATGAATTTCATTAATTTACAAATAAATATGATATTATAAAATCTCAAACAAACCCTAACATGTATAAATCATATATTTATACAACAAATTTCTAACAAATTTCTATTAAAAAAAAGTTATAAAGCAAGTAAACATAATTTTAGAAGTTATAACTTAAATATTACCAACAAATTTATAGATTTTACTAAAGGATTAGTACCGTCAATAATATCATTTATATAAATAGCACATCTTACTTTTTAACTTCTTTTTTTTATGTTTTTTAATTCTCTTATTATATACTAAAAGTATTTTAACTATTTATTGATAGATATATTAAATAGATATTTTATTGATAAAATTCTTTATAATTTTAGCTCTAGATATATCAGATAAATATTCTATTAGTAAAATTTATTACAATTTATTAAAGTAAATATTTTATCGATATTTTTATTTATATTTGTGAATTTTTATACTGACAGTGATCGACTCATAATTTTGTTGTACAACATATAGTTAAGTTTGTACCTTGTAGTTATCTTTTAATGCATATGTTTTGTTCTTGGTAGCACACCATAAGCATGTTGAAACATGTAATGTGAAAGGCGGAAATCAAAAGAGAACAGAGCAACATTTTTAACTCAACTTCCGCGTTGACTCTCTAAGCATTTTTTAATTATTATTGTTTTTTTTTTCCTTGCTGAACTTTTCTATTATAAGAGTGAGAATAACAAGCATAATGCAAAACATAAGATGTTCTCCAATCACACCACAGACATGTATAAATTCTGCAGCATTTTACAGATACTATGCTGTTATGGTGCTCAATGACGATGTGCTTTCCAATATTTTTGGTGCATATATTGTTGCTGAGGTCCTTGGAAGCTTGATGCTGCAGGTTCACTGACTGCATAAATTACCCATTGCACAAGAACCTAGGGCTCCCAAAACGAAAAGCCTCGCTCTCTCACAACTTTTCTCGTTTCAGCTTGTCGGATAAAATTTCTTTCATGACTTCTCTTAGGAATGCCTCTGGTTTGCTTGTGTGACTGACTGCAATCCAATTGATTGCTTCTTAATTCTGTGGTCTGGCATTGATTGCTTCTCGATTCTGTGGTCTGACCCTCTTCTATTTGCTTATTAGACAACCAGGTCTGAAGCATTTCATCTATCTTTGGTTCGGGTAATAACTGCTTTTCCTTCATTTCTGTGTAATATTTGTGGGCTGCATCCAACTCACCATTCAAGAAGAGACCATGAATAAGCACAATATATGAGCTACGATCAGGACTGATTCCATTCTCACTCATTTCATCCCACAACTTAAAGACATTCTGAAGCTGACGCCACCGGCAAAATTTCCTAATTAACATTATGTAGGTATCATTAATTGGTTGACATCCCATCTTTCTCATCTTCTCCAAGAGAGCAAACACTTCTTCCCCTGTCCTTAAAATGCGAAAGAAAGCATGATAAGTGCGTATGGTTGGAGATATGCAGCGCTTTAACATGTCATCAAATACCCCTTTAGCCTCTTCTACTTTCCTTGCCCTACATAAAGGTTTAATTAGTGAATTGTATGTGACAATGTTAGGAGCAACACCCTTCTCCTCCATTGTTTTCATGAGGTTGAAAGCTTCATTCACAAGCCTACCCTTCGCAAGAGCATGGATGACCGCATTATAAACTTTCCTATCTGGTTCAATCCCAAATTTCTTCATCTGTTTGTAGAGCCTGAGCACTCTATAAAGACTACCAGCCTTCGAATAGCAAGACAGCATACTAGCATACGACACAACATCAAATCGAATACCCCTCCTGCTCATCTCCCTCCACACTCGCTCTGATTCACGAGGACTACCAATCAAATTACACCAACCATTCAGCAAAATGTTATAACTCTTCGTGTTAAGCGGAAATACAGCTTTATTGCAATACATCAACTGCTCAGCATCTTGCACATTCTTATACCGACAAAGGGCTGACAAAAGACTCTGAAATTCCTCAATCCCCATATCAAATTTAAATCTTTTGTAGGCATAAAATGTGTTTATAGCCCGACCAACATCGTGCACCGCACAGTATTTCCTAATCATGATCAACAAAGTCTGTGGAGTCACCAGTGATACACCGGTCTTAACTCCTCTCATCTCATCAATCAACACCCACGCTGTATCAAACTTTCGCATTTTACCAAGAATAGAAATCATGGAATGATATTCACGTACAGAATGAGCATAACCTGGCTGCCTAGCTGCCCACAAGAAGAAAGTAAACGCCGCCTCCCAATCATTTCGTACCCTAGAAAGCACCTCCAAGACCAATTCTTGTGAGACCTTAACCCCACATTGCTCAATCTTGCTCTTCATTTCCACACGATTGTCACTCGATTCTTGTAATGTATTCACAATGGTCTTCGCATCCTGAAAAAGACCATCATCGCTTAAATTCAACCCTCTAACATCGTCGTCGTCATCGTCATTTTCCATATCACTGCCATTATCGTCATTATCACTAGAACATTCTTCTGGTTCTTTGAGATGCTTTGGGGTGATTGGGCTTTCAAGACTTGAAGTGGATAAAGAAGAGAAAGCTGTTGAAAATTTCGAACTCAGTGGCCTCTCAACGGTTAGATTTGCAAAGTGGGTTGGTTCAAAATGTGAAAAAATCAAATGGGTTCGAGCTAGAATTACAAATCTCGACAGGTTACATCTTATGGTTCTGATTCCTTGCATTCTACAGGTGGACAGAACTTGTTCAAACGGAACACAAACTGTTTGTGAAAATGACTGAATGAAATAAACGGAGAGCTCTAGCTATAGAGAGAAGTCAGTGAACAGGAAGTGGCAACCTGTTTTTATATGTAAGTTCTGAGTTTCAAGATTTTGACGGATATTTGCTTTGCTTGCTGCGGCAGAGAGTGGCAAAACGAATGTTGGAGCCGCCATTTATGTATGCGCTTTACTGGTTTAAGGGGCTAAGCTGGTACTAGTACTGGTAGAATGGAAATTACTGTACATGAAACCTGGGAGGCAGTCGTAAAGCAGGTCTCCCAAGTGGCTACGCGTGATTGGTTTCAGGGAGAGGAACAAAATGGGGAAACCGCGTGGTAAATTACAGTTTCGTCCATGTAGTTTAGTTTTAATTCTTCTTGGTCTCCACATTTTATTTTCTTACTATCACTTATGAATCTTGTAAGAATTAGAAATTCACGAGTTTCTGATTTTGCATTTCCACCACAAAATTTGATTTAATTACATTTTAACAATGTTTTTTGTGTTTTTTTGGGACACTTTTGTTCTGACCACAACATATTATTTTAGTGGAAAATTACTTGTATTCTTAGACAAATATGGCTTTGAGAAGATGAAAAACACCTTTTTTTTTCAATGCACACTGCACGCATGTGGAATGTTTGATATGAAGCTAATACATACATACATAAATATATATATATATATATGGAGGTATATTATTACATAAGTAATTTTTATAAGAGTAATTCTTATGGACGTAAAAGTTAGTTTTTAAAGGTTTTCGGGGTGATAATAAACTAAAAAAAAATATTTTTTTAGCATAAAGAGAGAGAGAAATAAGTTGTTATTTTTTTCACTTCAAAATTTTAAAAAAAAAAAAATTCAAGTAACATGACACTTGTTTATATTTTAAAAAATATTGTTTGTTAAAATTTATTTATTTATTTTTATGTTTCAAAAATATTTTAAAAAAAATTAATTTTATTTATTTATTTTAAATTTATATATTCTTAATATTTTTAAATTATTTTAATATATTAATATTAAAAATAATTTTTAAAAAGTAAAAAAATATTATTCACATATATTTTAATATAAAAAATTATTTAAAAAATAACTGTCACCTCCCGAATCTTAACAGCTTAAAAACAAAAAAATTAACTTCAACACGCAAGCCCCCACACACCTGAGAATTTTTAAACCTACGCTTTAAACCTAGTCATGTTGGGCTCTCCAGTCAAGTTCACGTGCTTTGTGAGCTTTGAAGAAATCCGCTCTAATATTGGGAAGCTACTCCCTGTTTCTTCGCATCCAAAAAGTGCTTGTCGTTTCATAAGAAACTCGTCTCTAATGTCTGCAGTGCTATACAATATTATACAAATAGGTCAAGACTTGAGCCTCAGGTAAATAGGAAATAATAATATAAAAATGTAACTCGTTACTAAGAGCTAGAACGTAAAGGAAGATGGTTTGCCTTCCACCATCGTTCAATTCTGAGAGGAAAAAAAAAATAGGACGAGAAATGAAGGGCAGGCAATCAAAATGAACTAATCTAATTGAATCATTCGCTGAATGTTAATAAAACACTATGTAAGGTGATTATAAATGATGGCAAATGGAGCTATTCTTTTCATTATTCCCAATCTATAGTCAAAAAATCCAATTTCCATTCCCACTCTGTACGGACTTCTGAAGCAATACGGATCCTGCTAATTCTCTGCTCAAGAAAATGTTGCTTCTCAGGAATCGCCGCTGAATTATGCACTTTGGTGACCAAGATGATAGTGCAATTTGAAGTTATGCTGGTGATGACACAGCCTCTATGGCACTGCCCAGTGGCCATGCAGCTTCCACAAGAGAAGTACGGTACTGAACCTTCTTTACCAACGTCATTTCTTGCCATGGATCCAAAGCTACAGGCAAAGAATGACCAGAGAATTAGAGAAGATCATCTTAGCATAAGCTCTCAGGTGCAAAAGCTAGTGGGAACTTTGAAAACTCGCTCAAGAGCGAAGGACTTACCAAATCCATCTACAAGTAATGTATACTGATAGACAAGATCCATGCATATGTATGGCAGATCATTATCGTCCACACTTGAGTATATGGATTTAGCATTCTCTAGTTCAGTTTCACAAGCACGCTTCGCTGCATTCTCAAAATCAGAAGGTTGAACTTTGGCAGCTGGTACAGTTGAATCAACAAAACCAGCCTATAAATGTAAATAATCTAGTTAGCATGCTAAATTTGCAACGGAGACGATGGAACCCATGATGAATTTCTTGAGAAACCTAAGGATGATTAGCACCTGAGCAGCTCTGTCAAAGAAAAATGATGCAACAAACATGTTCTTCTGTCCATCCCCGCCTCCACCATTCCATATCCCACCAAATGTACATTTCATGTGTGTACAAGTTGACTCGTTAACTTTGAGAGCATTAAGAGCTAATCTCCTGCACTCTTCCATGTTTGAACCAGATGGAGAAGCCGATGCTTTGTGGTCTTTTCCCCCATACTCGTACACCCCTGTTTTGAAGACCAGCAAATGAAAGGATATTTATTAGTCCATTTGCTCATCTGAACACCATATATGCAAGATGTTGTTATTTAAACTATAACCACAGCTAATTAAAATATTTTTAAGAGATATGCTGAATGAAACTCAATTGCTAAAGAAAAAAGTTCACAATCTAAAACAAGCAATTTAGAGGGAAAACAGTTGTTAGTGCATTTGAAAATTTAAATCATAAAAGACACCACACATTATTACAATTATCATTCCACTGATAACGATAGAGAAAGGAATAATTGGGAGAAAATTTCATGATAAACAGCATGTCCATTGCATGTGCCCCACATCTAATTGTATCATGTCTCGTTCATCAAGATGCATGTTGGCCAAATTCTTAATTATATACTTTGTTAAACGGTTGGCATTGAACATAGAAAACTAACATTCTAACTAATGTCTTCTAATCATAAACAATTTATTCATCTTCTGAAAAGCAAATTGTGCAGCATCAAATTATTTACATGAAATTTAATTCCTCTAATCACAAAAGAAGATGAATCAACATGACAAAATGAAAAGCAAAAGTCATCCCGCCTTTTACAAATTAAGTGATTCATTACCATCATAACCAGCCAGGATACACGGATTGGTAGAGTCCTCTGAAGCATCCAACATTTCTGCTCGAGCGGCTAGTAAACCATAGTGCAAATAGCTGCACGTGAAAGATGCCATAATCAAATTATGAACTTGCAGTCACAAAATTACTCAATCTTGTCTCCACAGTAAAGCTAATAACTGTACCAAAATTCTTTTTGTACACAAGAAAATTCTAAGACAGCCTGATAAAACGCAAAAGCTACAGCTACTGATGAACCCAACCTGTGAACATAGAGGTAATATTTGGTTCCCATCAAAAACATTTGCTTCACATATGTATCCTCTCCATCAGATAACCTTGGTGCCTTTGCAGCATCCGTCTCAGAGATAGCATATGCCATTTGAACAGATCCACCACCAAGATCTACTACTCCAACTGTGTTTGAATATTTCTTGCCTAAATTTCCTAAGAGGTAGTTTATTGTCACCTGCAAAATGCAGGCCAGATAAAGTAAGAAAGAACAATAATATTATGGACAGAATACAGGAAAAATTTCTCATCTTTGATTCAAGATGTTACATGACCTTCTAAATGCAATAAAATAATACATTGGCACCTCGTTTCAAGGAATTCTCCTTGTCTATCTCAAAAACTGTGGTCGGTGATGATATACGATCATAATATCAGCAAGTGAAGCTTACTAGAGGAGAAACACAAACACACCATGGGGCTATGACAAAGTCAATGCAGGGGTACTATGATGTAAAAACTGCTCATACAACTGATATCCAGTGCTTTTTAGCACATGAAAAGGGGTAGCGTAAATAGGGGGAAAAAAGCAGGAGAAACTAGTGCAAGGGAATACCAAATATAATCAGTTAAGTGTTAGTAGCTTGCACTTTAGTGATTCACTTATGTTAGTAAGAAAACCATGCATTAAGACTCATATTTTCATCTGCATTCAAGAGAAGCCTTTCCAAATGGAACTAGCCTTCTCCAGAGCAGGAACAGCACTTCCAGCCAATTTGATTTGCCCAATAAAAATTTGGGAAGAGTATTCTTTGTAATGTCCAATGTATGAAACTACTGATTAGCTAGTTCTAAGGTAGCAATTCTCACTCTGTTTTATTGAATTCAACTTAATATGGGGACACCACACAGTTTTTCATACTTGTATTAAAATAGCATACTGTTAAACCCTACTCATCATTCTCTAGTCATTACAATCACCAGCATTTTGTTATGGAAAAAAAAGGTTTGAAAACTAGCATCTAACTAACTACACAAGTAAAAACATGATGTGTACAAAAAAGTCAATGAAACTAACCCATTGATAAGAACCTTCTTGAGAGCCATCCAAAACAGTGACCCCATTTGCCTCAGATTTAAGGGTGCTTGTATCTCTCAGGAGATCCCTGACCTTCAAACAAGGAGTTCAAAAGGCTATAAGTATGCAATATCATGGCAAATCACGAGAATATAGTCTATGAAACAATGACTTACCGCTTGCAAAATTCTATCAGATGCATCCATTCCCAATGCCCTCAAACCAGCAGTAGCCTGCGGAAACATTTAAAAGGCAATTACAGTAATTAAGCAACCCCAACTAATCCAAAGTTGAGTTGTATACATGGCATTGCATCATTTTATCATAAATTTATTCATTATGAGTTTCAACCAAATAAAAATGCAAACAAGAACCATCGGAATTTACCCACCCCAACTCTGACAGGTGTTTTTGGTCGGAGCTCTTTAGGCACAGAACTTTCAGCTTTATGAAGCAGGGAAACAAGGGAGTTGGCTGCTTCTCGTGGGTTGTTTGCATAAGCACTCAAACCTGGTTTAAGCTATATAACAAAAACAACATCAGAAACACATATTTTATAACAAAACAGCTCAAAACCCCTCTATTAGCATTTTAAAACCACTAATTTTGATTTATCCAAAACTCACCAATCAATTTCAACTTAAGAGATTAAAATAAAAGAAAAGGTGCAAAAGAATATAGAAGAACATTGCGAAGTAAAATGGCATCACACCTAATGCATTCCTGGCATTAGATCTGATACTTTTTCTGCCACTCTTCTCACTCTTAAACCTCAAAATTGGATCGAATTCCACTTCCACTTGCAAATTGCAAACTCACCTCCACTAAAAACAACAACAAACTCTTTTACTATCAGTAAAAACCAAAGCTACTGTTTTCATTTCCATTTAGATGTCTCTTCCAACTGGAAACTAACTCTGAAACTCTAACAACTTGTTTGGAACCAATTCCATGCTAGAATTGACTTCAACTATTTAAGTAGATAGAAATGATTTATGAATTTTTTTTTTTGGAATAGGTTTTCCAACTTGAGTTAATGAAAACACATCATTTACCCAACTTGCCCTCATTCCTAAAAAGGCTTATTCCAGGAATATGCACGCGCGAGCGTGTTGGGGGGGGGGGTTAGTAGGATTAATTAATTTTCAACGGTTCAATTCCGAAGTGAATCACACCCGGTGTGAATATCTATAAAAACCTCTAATTTTAATTGGTCGTGGGATTCATTTGTGTTGCTTAAAGCTTTACAAGCACTAGCATTAGGTAAATGGTGTTGAAATGATTTCATTTCTACTCAAAACTTCAGCTTCCAAACAGCCTGTAAATCAATATTAACTAATTCTCTCATTTTCAATCTAAATCCAATTTCCTCTCCCACCATCATATAATTTCCACAGATTCAATTTGTCCACACTAATCAACCGATTGCACATATAAAATAACAACAATCCCTCACTCAAATTCAAACTTGCTAAAAAAAATAACAATAACAATTCACATTGTACTAACTAATAAATTAATTATGAATGATAACTAAGTAGGCATTAGTGTTAAATACCTGCAAGAAAAGCTCGAGTTCTTTACCGATAGGAACAAGATCCAAATTCTGATCAAAACAGTAAACATGAACTCTACTCCCTGAGCTGCCGGCATCAAAAATAACCGCATAACTCCTCGAATCCGTACCAAGATTCGGCGACATCTTTCGAATCACTCCGCCATACTCGTAGTCTTCACGACTTGGCATCACGAACAGCACAAAAGCAATCAACAGCACCGGGATCGAAATCACAAGCAACACTCCCTTGTACTTCTTGATCTTATCGCTTAATGACTCGTGTCGCGAACCAGGTCGTTTCATTGTAGAAGACTTACTATCGGAGTTGGTAGGGGACGTGGCGGTGGTGCCGGCTTCGAGGAAAAGTTCGGCGGAGGAGGGAGTGCGGTAACGGATCTGGCCGTTAGTGGAGGTGGAGGTGGAGGTGGAGGTGGCCACTGGGGGTGGTGGTGGTGGCGGCTTTAATTTCAAGGAATTCGCTGGTTCCTGTGATGGATCCAGCTCTCCTAATTTGTTATTTATATGTTTAAGGGGGAGGGATAGAGAGAAAATGAAAAAAACGTAAATGTTTTTGGGAAAATGGCAAGCCGGAGAGAGATGGGGAGTTGAAGATGGTACTGTGGAAGTGTTGGTTTTTTTTTTTTTTTTCAGTTTTTCTCTGAAGCGTAAAATACAAGGAAGAGACACTGAGATTTGGAAAGGGGAGGACATGACATTTAATAGTTTTTTTTTGCTTTGACAAACGCAGACCGTGGATTTCTTTTATTTAATAGTGTGATTGTTATTTCAGAGAGTGATTGTCATCAGAGAGTGATTGTCATCGTGGTAGGTTTTGTCTTAGTATATAAAAAAATATTTTTAGATTAGATTTTAGTATTAAAATTCAATTTAAAATTAAAATTAAATAAAAATAATTTAATAATTTTGGTTAAAAATATTTTTTTAAATTAAAGGTATAAAATAATTTATATATATTCATATTGATGGTTTTTAATATAAATATTATGTTGTTAAGTGATATTTATTTAATTTATATATTGTTATTAAATAATATTAAATATTAATATTTTAAATAAAATATAATTAAAAATAAAAATTAAATTTTTTTACTAGATCAAATCTAATTTAATGAATTTATCTTTGGACCAGACTTAGTTTAACCGAAACCATGGAGAATATCTCTACTGTTAACATCAAAATAAATATTTTAAAAAAATATATAATTAAAAAAAAAAAATTTAATTAGCACCCGATTCAATACATTTAGTTTTGGATTGAACCTAGTTTAGCCGAAACAATGGAGAGTATATTCACTATTCTTGTGAAAACACTAATTTTTCAAATAAAATTAAATTTAAAATAAAAATAAAAATTAAATTTTTTTATTAGATTAACTCATTTCAATATATTTAGTTTTAGATTACATCCCGTCCAACCCAAACAGTAAAAAATATCTCAATTATTTACCTTGATAAACAACAATGGATAGTTAATTTTTTTTTTACGTGTGATGTCCGGGCCAGTTTATGCGCATCACGACTAATCCACACGACTCACTGAACATCCTGCAAGCCCAGTGAACAGGTAAGGCACCGCGGGGATGACAGGCGTGCATGGTAAGGTTCGAACCCCTGATGCAGAGGAAGGGGACAAGCCCCTTCCACCGCTAGGCTAGAACCTCATTTGTGACAATGGATAGTTAATTGATTCACCCTCTAATGTGTGGGAAAGAGGTTGTGTTACAGGAATACAAGGAGCAGCATGCAATTTCTACTTCAATAAATCGGAGTTTTCAACGTAAATAATGATAGGAACATGTATAAAAATTACACCTAATTTTATTACCAAACAATATATTATAATTGTCAAAGCGTTTGTTTAGGTAATTGTGGCTGCGTTTTGAACAAACACAGCTCTCACACGTTTGAATACAAAAAATATATATTTTACTCTTTATGAACCCCACCTGTTGCTGCATTCCAAACATCAGATTTCACAAAGTAGCTTCCCCTGCTTTTTTTTCAACAGGAAACAATGGCGCTCTATTCTTGCAACTGTTCATGCTAATTAATTAGCAAGAACACTGTAGCTACGCTACACTGTTGATGCATGTTACACTGTTTTAGTTGGATTGGTTTTGATTCAAGGCTTAAAATACATTGAATTAGATTCAATTTAATATAATAAAAAATAAAAATTATTTTTTATTTTTTATTTTTTAATTATATTTTATTAAAAAAATAATGTTTAACATTATTTAATAATACTATTTAAATTAAAAAAAATCGCTCAATGAAGTAGTATTTGTAGAATTAGATCGCAATCTAAATTTTATTCTTGATTATATTTCACTTGATGTTATTGCGTGTTAAAAAACTAGGTCTAACCCAGTAAATTATTTCACACTTTTCCAGTTTGACTGGTTTCGATTCAAGGCTCAAAATGCATTATACTAAGTTCGACCCAGTAAAATAAAAAATAAAAAATATTTTTTATTTTTTAATTGTGTTTTTTAAAAAAACTAGTATTTAATATTATTCAATAATACTATATAAATTGGATAGAGATCGCTTAATAAAGTAGCATTTGCAGAATTTGAATGCAATCCAAATTTTATTTTTGATTATATCTTACCTGATGTTATTGCGTGCTTAAAATACTAAAAAAATTATAATTCTTTTTGGATATATTTCATACAGGATAGAATTGTAAATAGTTTAATAAAATAATAAAAAATATTTTTTATTTTATGATATAATAACAATAGTTAAATTTATAGTATTTAAATTAAAAACCATCAATATTAATATATATTTTTTAAAATTATTTATAACTTCAATTTCAAAAGTATTATTAACCAAATATATTAAACTATTTTTTATTAAATTTGAATTTTAACTATAATTTCAACTAAATATATCAAATCAACCTTAATTAAAAATATTTTTTATAAAATATTTTTTTTCAAATCATAGCTCCAGCAACTATCACAATGTCAAGGAAAAGACACTGAGATTTGGAAAGGGGAGGACATGACATTTAATAGTTTTTTTTCTTAGACAAACGCAAATCATGGATTTCTTTTATTTCAGAGTGTGATTGTTATTTCAGAGAGTGATTGTTATCGTGGTAGGTTTTGTCTTAATATATATATATAAATATTTTATAATAAATATTTTTAGATTAGATTTTAGTATTAAAAGTGAATTTAAAATTAAAATTAAATAAAAATAATTTAATAATTTTGGTTAAAAATATTTTTTAAATTAAAGTTATAAAATAATTTAAAAAGATATATATTTACATTGATGGTTTTTAATATAAATGTTATGTTATCAAGTGATTTCTATTTAATTTATATATTGTAATTAAATAATATTAAATATTAATTTTTTAAATAAAATATAATTAAAAATTAAATTTAAATTTAAATTTTTTTACTTGGTCAAATCCAATTCAATGAATTTAATTTTGGACCAAATTCAGTCTAACCGAAACTATGGAGAATGTCTCCACTGTTAACATGAAAATACAATTAAAAATAAAAATAAAAATTTATTTTTTTATTAGGATTGACCCAGTTTAATGCATTTAGTTTTGTACTAGACCTAATTTAGCCGAAACAGTGAAGAGTATATTCATTGTTCATGTGAAAACACTAATTTTTTAAATAAAATAAAATTAAAAATAAAAACATGAATTGAATTTTTTTTATTGGATAAATGTATTTAGTTTTAATCTCTACTATTCGCCTTGGTAAACAAACAATGGAGAGTTAATTAATTCATCCTCTAATGTATGGGAAAGAGGTTGTGTTACAAGAATACAAGGAGCAGCATACAATTTCTACTTCAACAAATCAGAGTTTTCAATGTAAATAATGATAAAAACATGTATAAAAATTACACTTAATTTTATTATCAAACAGGATATTATAATTGTTAAAGTGTTTGTTTAGGTAGTTGTGGCTGTGTTTTAAACAAACACAGCTCTTACATGTTTGAATACAAAAAATATATATTATTGTTCATAGTTCCCATCTATGACTGCGTTCCAAACATAAGAAGAGAGTGTTTGTCTACGTTGTTGCGTCAGTGTTTTGCTTAAAATGCAGATGCAACAATGCTTGGTAAAAAAAAAAAAACGTAAAATACTATTCATGGATCCCACCTAATTTCACGTTCGAAATGCTAAAAAATAAAAGCAAGTTCTATGTGCTTCTTGCTACTGCACCATGCAGCATCCCTCCACAGTGTTCACTTGAGTGAATAGTGTTTATTTTTCAAAAAAAAATTTGAAAAATCAGCATCCCTCCATTCACTTTAGTGAACAGTGTGGAGGGATGCTGATTTTTTGAACAGTTTTTTTTTTAATTTTTTTTGAAGAATTAGTTAATATTTTAAAAAAAATAATTCTTTTAAAAAAATTAGTTTAAGGTGAATTAAATTTATTTGTACTGTAATCTCAATTTTATTTCTGAAAATATTTTACCTAATTTTATTGTACATTCAAAAAATCATGTAAACTGTAGTTCTTGTCAGATGAATTTTACATGTAATAGAATTGTAAATAGTTTAATGAAATAATATTTTTTATATATATAAAATATGATTTATTTCACGATATAATAGCAATAGTTAAATCTACAATATTTAAATTAAAAACTATAAATATTAATATATATTTTTTTATAATTATTTTATAATCTCAATTTTAAAAGTATTCTTAACCAAATATATTAAACTATTTTTTTCAACCTTAATTTCAATTATAATTTTAACCAAACACCTATTTTTTCAAAACAAACTTTTTATAAAACAATTTTTTTTCCAACCGCCGACAGCAACGTCAAACATGCTCTTCACAACGTAGCTCATACTCTTCACAAAGTAGCTTCCCGTGCTTTTCTTTCAACAGGAAACAATGGCGCTCTATTCTTGCAACTGTTCATGCTAATTAATTAGCATGAACACTATAGCTATGCTACACTGTTGACTAAATACAGTAGCATGCTATACTGTTCTAATAGGACCAATTTCGATTCAAGTTTTAAAATGCATTGAAATAGATCCAATCCAATCCAGTAAAATAAAAAATTATTTATAATTTTTTAATTATATTTTATTTAAAAAATTAGTTGTTTAATATTATTCAATAATACTATATAAATTAGACAAAGATCGCTTAATAAAGTAACATTTATAGAATTTGATCGCAATCTAAATTTTATTCTTGATTATATTTTACATGATGTTATTGCGTGCTTAGAAAACTAGGTCCGACCCAGTAAACTATTTCACACTATTCCAATCAGACTGGTTTCAATTTAAAGCTCAAAATGCATTGAACTAGATTCAACCCGGTAAAATAAAAAATAAAAATTATTTTTTATTTTTTTAATTATGTTTTATTCAAAAAACTAGTGTTTAATATTATTCAATAGTATTAAATAAATTAGACAGAGAATGCTTAATGAAGTATCATTTGCAGAATTTGATCACAATCCAAATTTTATTTCTGGTTATATTTTACCTGATGTTATTGCATGCTTAAGAAACTAAAAAACAAATTGTAGTTCTTATTGGATGTATTTCATACATGATAGAATTGTAGATAGTTTAATAAAATAATAAAAAATATTTTATATAAAATATTATTTATTTTATGATATAATAACAATCGGTAAATTTACAATATTTAAATTAAAAACCATCAATATTAATGTATATTTTTTAAAATTATTTTATAACTTCAATTTCAAAAGTATTATTAACCAAACACATTAAACTACTTTTTATTGAATCTCAATTTTAACCATAGTTTCAACCAAATATATATAAATATCAAATCAACTTCAATTAAAAGTATTTTTTATAAAATAATTTTTTTTCAAATCATAACTACAACAGCTATCACAATATCAAACCACTCTTAATTGTAATTGTACTTTAAATTTGAAAGAGGTGATGTGGAATTAGAGTAAAATGCAATTTTTTTTATAGATTTGTGTAGAATTTAAATAAAGTGGTTTCAAACTATTAATTTCTTTGAATCTCATTCAATAAATAAAAAGTATTTATTTTGAAAGCTTAAACTGTGAGTGATATATATATATATATCTAAATTTGATTCATTTAATCCTATGAGAATTTTAAAATTTTTATTTGAGAATTGACACATGTTACACTCTAAAATCAGGATCTCTTTTTTTTAATATAAAAAAGTATAGATGTTACTCATGTCTTTTAAAAAATAAATTATAAAATATAATTTCATGATAAAAGATAAAGAGATTCAATAAAAAAAATTAAAGGACTTTAAAAAAAATACTTACAAATAATAAGATCATTTAAAAAAAAAATTAACAACAACCCAATGTTAGGATACTTTTTTTAAGACTGTAATAACCATACAGACTCAATACTGAAGGATTAAAATAAAACATTTTAAAAAAAAATTAAAGAAAAAAATAGAACACATATAAATAATAAAACTAAACCCTTTTTCACAAAATCAAGTATCAACCTAATATTAGTATATCTTTTTGAGATCACAATAACTTTATAAAATACAAATTAAAAAAATTAAAAAATTAATATTAGTATTCTTAATTAATTTTTATCCACATAATTGAAAATGAATACACTATTGAGAGTTTTTTTGAAGACCATACTAACCTTGTATAAAGTAAATTGAAATAAATTATGAAACTTAATTTATAAAATTAAATCTTGGAGAAATGACTTAATGTGATCCGGTTAGCTTGACGGATTTAAAAATAACTTGGATAACTAGTAAAAACATGATTGTCTAAAAAAGTTTAAGATAAAATCTCTTTTTAGTAGTGAGATGATTTTTTTTTTAAATATCATAATGGTAATATACTGAATGGACCCAGATTGGCCCGAATACACCTATCAAATTTATAATCTAGATAACTTGTCAAACTAGTAACTCAAATTATAAGATCAAAATAACATAATAGAAAGTAAAAAAAAAACTTACTAAGCCTAATTTCAAAGCATTTCAATGTTGATAGATAATTTTTTTTAAAAAATCAGTTAAAAAAGAATAGAAAAACAACTTGAATTAACACGATAAGTCCACGACTAGAGTTATGAGATGATGATAACACCATAAAAAAACTTTATGAAGCCTAATTTTTAATAATTCAAATATTAAAAAAATAATGTTAGAAAAAACAAAAACAAATCATAACATTATTAATGAATAGCCTTGGAGCCCGCGCTTTGCTAGGGACTAGGCTATTTTTTTGTGAAAAAAATGATATTCAGGTGTCAAAATGAGATTAAAAAATAACATAAAAAAGAATCATAACAAATTTGTAACCCCGATGATTAAGACTATGCCAACCCTAACCTAGATTATGAAATTCAAATAACCCGATAAAAAATAAAGAAGATTATAAATTATTTTTTTTAAAAAAAATCATGTTAATTTTTCAAACTTGTGACCCAAGTCATTATACACGAAGCACTTAATTTAGAAAAAACCATGAAGTCCAATTCCCAATTAATTAAATATTAAAGGATGAAATTGAAAATAATAATAATTTAATTATATAAAAGAATTAAAAAAATATAAAATAAAAGAATGATGATCAAAATTAAAATACAAAATAATATTTAATTGAATGGTGGAATTAAAAAAATAATTTACAAAAAAGACAAAAAATAAAAATAATAAAGATCAAAATTGACATAAAAATAAAAAAAATGTTGTAATTAAAGGATGAAATTGAAAATAAAAATAATATTTATAAAAGAGAATAAAAATCAAAATCAAAATCAAAACAATAAGGATCAAATTGAAAAACATAATACAATCAACTTGAATTGAAGGATAAAATTAAAAAACACTAAAACCTTTATAAAAGAGCTAAAAAAATAGATGTTTAAAGATTGAGAATTATTTTGGAAAATATAATATTTGATAAATTAAAATTGAAGAATAAAATTTACAAAAAAATCATAGCCAAAAATTTATAAATTAAAAGAACTAGAATAATTAAAATGCCAACAACCAAGAGAGTAGTCAATACAGGAGGAGAGAAATGCATAAATTGAAAAAAATACATAATGATGCTTTTAATGACAGGATAGAAATGTATTTTCAGATGTCGAGAAGTGTTACATATATTGCTTAAAGGGTGAAAATATCTTCCGCACACCAATCTTTTTGTCTTTTTAGTAAAATATGAAATTATCCATGAGCTTAACTTTGTAATTACAAAAAAAAATATATAAAAAGTTAAAAACACTCCTTGAATTTAGGCTTAAATTTTTTTATTTTAAGGATATTTTTAGGGTTTCATTATGCATTTTAATTGTTTACTATTTTTTATATTTGTGCAAATACTAAAGTGCCCCTCAACTTAAATTATAATAGTTAAAAAACTATGTGGAAAATAAATAAAAAAACTTCCTGATACCAAATTTAATTTTTTATGTTTTCAAGGGTAGTTGCATTATTTTACTATGTAATTAAGATGAATAAATATTTATTTATTCCTGCTGTGTTTGATAATGACAAAACCATGTGAAAAACTTCAATGTTCTTCAAAGCATATGTTAAGTGTTTAGGATAGGGAATTAAAAACACCACTACACTATTTCAGTCAAAAACTTATTTTGAATATGCATCTACACTGATTTCCCAAGGTAGTTTCTTTTAATATTGTTATGTGAAAACGTAAACAATGAATTCACCTCCTAAAAGTGAAATATGTTTAGTTTTATATTTAAAAAAAATTAATAATAAATTCTATGAAAATATTTAAAAAATCAATAAATTCATTTTTATAATTTATTTTTTAATAGATTTTGTATTTAATTAATTATGCCATCTATATTAAGAAATAACAATTAATTAATTTTTCTCTTCATTTTCATTTTTTTAAAAATGCCTTTTATTTCTCACCTGTAAAATATATTTTAATGGAGATATTATTTTTGTAAAGCGTCTTTATATTTTAAAATGAAATTATTATAATAAAGCTAAAATATAATTCTATCTACTAGTAATTTTAATTATCATTACCATATAATAGTAATTTTAATTATCAAAAACATAATGAGATGCTCTAAGCCTTTTCAAAACCTTTTCTACGAATCAGAACATCTCAAAAGAATTAAAAATCATGAAACAAAAAAAAAGTATAAATTTTTATTAATTCTTTGAAAGAATAGAAAGTAAAGAAAAAGGTAAAAATCTTTTCACCCGAAATCTCATCTTTTAATTTTTTTTAAGCTATCCGAACCAAGAGCTCTTCCACAGGGAGTGATTTCTGCAGAAAGGAACGGCAAGAACAACACCACGACTTGGTCCAGGTCGTTGCAATCCAACTTAAAACAATCTTCCCTACCAATATCAAATTCCAAGATTGACAATGGCAAGAAGAAATGGCCAAAAATGGCTTTTGCTCCTTTAACTGAAGATAGTCCCAACATGACTGATCAAATGAAATGGTAAGAGTTCTTATGGTAATCGACACCTGTCGATCGACTTATCAAGCAATTCAAAACAACAATGAGCTGAGCTCATGAGCTATGTCATCTTAGGTTTTCTTCTGTTTTGGTGCTGGCGGAGGGAAGGCGACGCGGAACACCCAAGCAGCCAATATCGCTCCTATGAAGGGGCAGATCCAATATACATACAACTGCTCCCATGTGTTGTGCCATTTGTTTACATATGCCCACCCAAAGGCCTGTGCAGGAGACCAGTAAGGGATAAATTAATACGATACACAGACTCGTCGGGCGGGTATTACGCCTCCATGGTTATGAAAGCAGGAAGATGATAAACATAAGAGAAAAATAAACCACTCGTTAAAAAGAAAGAAAGATGTATGCTAGAAAACAAGATTCTAAAAGCCCTCAGTTCCCATCCGGAAAATATATCTGCTGATTCTAACCTCGTGAAATAACAAAAAACAAGATGCCAGGAATGCCAGGTATCCGCTCTCTTAAAAGAAAATCTCGTAAGCATACGACAAAGTGACTAGTGCCGCATCCTCGAGTGGTTTATGTAGACTAATCTGCATATCAGCAAGTGTGAACATGTTGCTGAATTTCTCTCAGACTACTCTGATTACCTATCACATATATCTTGACAATATATACCAAAGAAAACTACCGACTGCTAGATCTTCTATCCATTCTGATCTGTACTTCACACCCCTCCCTACATGGCGAGCTTCAGCTCTCCCCTGTTTCCACCTGTCTCCATTGGTAGCAATAAGATTTTAATACGGGTAATATCATCCACAATATTGTTGATTTCTGCTCTAACTATTGACACTCACTGCATCTCCACCTGCTATCACATCTCATGCCTCCACAATACTTCCTATCAGAAATCAAAAGCTATTCACTACCTTTAATTACGCATGTTTACATGCCATCACATAGAGAGGGAAGAATGAGCCAAGTGAACTTTAAGTTTGCCCCTTAAAAATTAATATTTTGAGTTTTATAAATTTTAAAGTTACTAAATATTTAAATAATTATTAATTTTAAAACTCATAAAATTAGTTAAAATATATATAAGTTAACCCAACATCTAAGTTATTAAAAAAAACAGAAAAGGAAAGAGCCTGGACAGTACGAGACCTTGTTTCAATATGAGCCAGGTACCGTACTTGGTTTCCTAAGTAAGGCAATGCCAGAGAGATGCCTTCGGAGAACAATTCATGAAATAAAAACATCATTAATTTCTGTGGTTTCATGGAGATTTACAATTTGAGGCATGCAAGAGATGTTTAGGAACTTGTGCTTTAAAATCTGAACTACGAGCACGAAAAGATAGGTTGTGACATAATTTGCAAGATTCATAAGCACTACACATATCTTCTAGAAGAAAAGGCGACCTAAATTAAAAGGCAAAGAAAGATGAGATACTCACAAATGCAGGATTCATGGAAGGACCGGTATAAGTAGAACCCGCGCTGACCAATGCTACAGTCACAGTGGCAAGAAACCATGCCTGCACCAGAGAGCTACGAGGGCCCTTGAGGATAATTACTAGAACCGCAAAAGTCATTAAAAAAGTCAAAACCCCCTCAGCAAGGCCTCCAGTTTGCAAGTCCACCTGCAAAGTAGGCCCCCGAAGCATGTGCTTGTACTGCACTGGCATCACCTCCAAGATAGCTAGTGCACCTCCAACAGACCCTGCTGCCTATCAAGGAGACATTCAATTGTTAATATTTTGACAATTACCATTCAATCCTGTTTCGTAGGATTAAATTTGGTCATTTCCTTGGACAGAAAGGCTGTCAATTTTCTTTGGGAAGTAAATCATGGTTGTTCCTTTCAAAACTACGTTTCTTCCTTCTTGGAAAATGGATCGTTGTGGATCAACGTTCTTCCTTCAGAAAATTCAAGACACACAAGCAACATTTACCAAACATTGTGCTTGTTATCAAGAAAGGTAATTGGAGAACTTGAAAGGTCCAAGAAAACTTAGGAAAGAAACATAAAAACAAAAGGGGAAGAAAAGGAGGGACCCTAGGAAAGTGAGATCCACTCAAATTCCATTATCTTGCTTTACAAAGAAGGAAAAAAGTTCAAGGACTTGAATAAAAATATATAAATCTTTACAGTTGACCCTAATCAAAATTTGGCAGCCAAACACAAAGAAATCAAATACCAGCAAAAACAACAACAAATGATCAACAAAAGAAAGACATGAATGCAATGATCAAGTATAATTCAGGTCAATTGAACCATTTTTGAAATGCTAATGATCTGTATACCTGAGCAGGAAATCTGAGGGCCATGGAGAAGAGACTATCTCCACCAACCCCAGCAGCATAAAAAGAAGCAGTACCAGTTGGATTAAAAGTGGCACCACCTAAGTATTCACCAAGAAAGTTAAACAAGAAAACAAAGGTGAAGATAAGAGAAGTATTAGCAAGCACAGGAGCCCAGACAAGGGTTTGAAGGCCAAGAGCAGTAACTATCAGGTTTGTAAACAAACTAAACATGGAAGACACAAACACCGACATGAAAGTGAACACTGCATCCCCAATAGCTGCCTTCACTGCCCCCATGACTGATCACAAGAGCTTTTCGTTTCTGTTCTGATTCTTTTGATGATATCTACGAAAAGTACAGTTGCTGTCAGGTTCTGGTGGGGGTTGTCTTTTCTGTCTGGTCTGTGTCTATGACGATAAGAAAATTCAACAAACTTGGAAGTGGTGATTTACCTACCTAAGGAGAGGTGGTAGAGTGTTTTGTCGATAAATATAGCTGGGATTCCAAGTGTCTTACTGTTCATCAATCTCCCACCCAGATCTGTGGCGGGTGTATATATGGCGCCTCTTGTGTGGGTGGCATATCAGGACTTTATTTGATTGCTTCCATCTAATTTCTTCTTTTTCTTTGGAATGGATTTTTTTAATTCTATCTGAATTAGAGTAATGCTTCCTATAGTTTACGAATTTGTAGATCATATCCCAAGAGAGGATTTGTCTATCAATTCTTAATTTTAACCTGCTGTTGTAGTACTGTTGTTCAAAAGAGAATTTTAATACGAAGAAAAGAGGGGCATGCCTTTAATGATGGTATGGGAATGAATGGAAGCTAGGCCTGCATGGTTATTTTCACCAAAATATTAACAAATACTATTTTATGCATTTTATTATAAATAACTCAAAAATCCAATTTTTGAGTTGTTTTCTATTAATTAGGAATAATTTTTTTATAAATAAAAACTCTACATTCATCATCATAAAAAATAAATAGAATAAGACAGCATGCATATTTGTTTCTTCCAATAAGATAAGCCAACATATTGCTCGGAAACATGTACTAAGAGAACGCATTTGCCTATGTGTTGTGGACTGTCTGTGTGGTTCAAAATAAAAGGCAATATTGTGGATGCTTTCCACTTGGACCGCAGTTTAAAATACAAACAAACACATGATTAAACAGGTCATAAGACCAATTATATAAAGGAACTTTGAAGCATGCTTATGTGACATAATAATAATAATAATAATAATAATAATAATAATAATATAGGAGCAATCATAATTTTTTCCGTAGTCTTTTAGGTAATGAAGCAACAACTGTTTACTTAATTCATTTGATTTGCTTTAAGAGAGAATTAATAAGGTGTATTAAGTGTGGTTGTGGTTGTTTTTTAAATAAATTTTTGTGTTAAAATATATGCTAATAATATATTTTTATTTGTTAAAAATTATTTTTAACATTGACATATCAAAATAATTTTAAAACACTAAAAATATATTAATTTAAAGTAAAAAAATAATTTTTTTAATTTTTTTTGAAACACAAAAATAATAGCTAGCAAGGATTAAAGGGTTAGTGAAATGAATAAAAGATTGTTGCTAATGCTAACCAATTTTAGATGCTCTTGTTATCCACTTTGCACGATTTGTGTAAACACCTTTAGCTTTTTAATGCATTTTCAATATCTCTATTAATCAATATATGTATAAAATATAGTGATTTTTTATTTTTAATGTCTCCTTTATGCGGAGTCCTTCTTAATCAACACAAAACACAAATTATACATTATGCATGCATATCAAATATTCAAGAAATTTTCCATTTTAAAACAAAGTATTTATTTGATTCAATAAAATTTAGGCAAAATTTTTCTTTTGCTTGGAGTCGTACCCAGGATTTAGTCTCGCATTGAGATATACAAACTCAAGAACAACAAAAATCACAATCGACTAATTGAGGGCATACCACTCAAACAAATCACAATTTATACTTAGTGTGTGTGTGTGTAAAATGCGAGTCAAATAACAAGACACTCAATGAACGGACAATAAATGTTTTGTTTTGTGTTCAACTATTATTAAACAGCACAAAACGAAATGGTTCAAGGATAATAATAGTGTATGGTCTCATGTATTATATGGCTATATATATAATCTATTTTTAAAAAACTTATTTTAAAAAATAATTAATTATTACATATTTATATAAATAAGATATATGAAATAAGTATATAGAAAGTGTTTGGAAACATGGGACAACCCGCGTTTTAAAAAAAATTAATTTTTTTCTTTGTTAAAAATTAAATTTTTTTAATGTTTTAAATCATTTTGCTAAGTTAATTTTAAAAATAATTTTAAAAACTAAAAAAATATTATTTTAATATATTTTAAATAAAAATAATTTTAAAAATAATCATAACTACGTTATCAAATAAACCCATAATCCAAAACAGTCTGTTCTAGAAGATGGCTGGTGTGAGGGACAAAGTGGTTAAAAATTCAGTAAATAATTTTAATTTACCCTTATTAGTGAGTGAATCTAGTTTGTCTTCCTGAGATTTCGATTGTTTCAATCTGTCCTTGAAGTTTCAATCAGGTATCGATATCCCTTAATGTTAAGCAGAGGAAGAAAAATAGTTTTTTCTTCAGTTCCTAAACTTTTAAAATTAGATCAATAGAACCCTTTTTTAGTTTACGAGATCAGATTTTCTACTTCAATTTAAAGGTCTAAATGATATTAAATATATAATCTTTATTAAAAAAATGTAAGATACAAAATTAAAATTTTTCTTCTTTTTAATAGGTGTTTACATTAAGAACAACAAAGTAAGAAACTTATTAACATCTAAAAGAAAACAACTGCAACACTCTTATAGTACAATGGAAGAATAATCATCAACTAACAAATCAATAATATATTTAATACAACCAATTAATGTAGGCACACAAACCCGATGAGTTCTTGACTCATCAAAGAAAAAAACTATTTTTTTTCTACCAAGCTGTATAATTTATACTTTATCTTGGAATATAATTCTAGTTTGATATGTGTTGTAACCCAATTTTGGATTTACTAAGATTTTCTCGAATGTTATTTTATTTTATTATTCATAAAAAATAATAAAAATAAAAAAAAAGTTTAAAATATATTTTCTCGAGTCAACCGTATTTTTCGATCAAAACTGAGTCCATTGAGTCAATAGTGGTTAAAACATGTCGACCGAGATAAAAAAATGAGTTTTGGATCGTTTTGGGTCAAAACCGTCATTTTTGATCAAAACCGAGTTCATCGGGTCAATACAGGTCCCACTATGTCGACTGGGATGAAACATGAATTTCAGGCCATTTCAGGTCAAAACCATCATTTTTGGTCAAAACCGAGTCCATCGAGTCAATGCGGGTCCCACTAAGTCGACTAGGATGAAAAATAAGTTTCGAGTCGTTTCGAGTCAAAACCATCATTTTTAGTCAAAACTAAGTCCATCGGGTCAATAAGGGTCCCACCATGTCGACTGTGATAAAAAAATGAGTTTCAGGCTATATTCGGTCAAAACTGTTATTTTTGGTTAGAAAACCCGGTCTACAGAGTTGATACCCGTATAAAATTTTTTTTATGTTTCAATATCATTTTTGGTAATTAAAATTAATTTTTAGCAGTTGAAAAGCATTTTTTAATACTGATTTGAGTTTTTAGTTTTACCCCTATAAATAAATATTATTATTATATATAATAAAACAAAAAAAATAATACAATTTTATCACAATAGGTGGAGAACTTTTGCCGATAATAAACGGTGCAGTTGTATATTGAAAATTTTGCACAACTCATGATTCTGTGTACGCTCTTCATTGGCTATAAATAGCGAATGACACTAAGCCAGAAAAGGAGGAGAAAAAAAAGAGAAAAGAAATATGAATCCGAGAGCTTACTATTTGACATTGTTTATTTAATTTTTTATTTTTTTCCAGGGAGTAAGATGTTGATTTTTTAAAAACAATTTGAAAAATATAAAAAATATTCTAATCGTTAGATCTAATAGTGTTTAAATCTAAGCCTTTGATTTTTTAGGATACAATAGGCTTTAGTACACTAGATTAAAACTCAAATCTATCTCAACTTTTAAAATAATTTTCCCTTCGATCCTGTTGCGCCACGTCATCAGGTGTACTAAACATTCGGTATACCGAGCCACATTGGAACAAAGCTCAGCCCATCCGAACTGTCCGATCAACTTTCAGATTAAGCTAATCACAGCCGCAAGATCTGTTCACCAGTGATCCAATAGTTTACAGCCTTCAGATGCACTGGTGCACTATGCTCGCGTTCACACCGTAGTAAAATCTTGGAGCCTCTCTCTCCTCTAGCCAGCGATTCTCTCTCTCATCGGATCTTCCATTTCCGGTCGTTTTAAGTTGTCAAACCACCATAGAAAGGTGCATCGTCCCTTTTAAAGCAAAACCCCGGCCTTTGTACTCGTTTTCACCGTTGAATCTGGCCGAAAAAAGCCGCGATTGTCATAGGCCAACTGAGGATTCAAATCGATGATTCTCCCTCACCAGGCATCAACAAAAGATGAAACCACTGTCATTAGAATCCTCTCTCTCAAATTTACCAGAATCAACCATCTTTTGGCCAGAATCTCATAGCCTCCAACAGTAATTGCATGTGAGGCACACGTGCCGCTAGTGGTATTTTCATAAATTTCTGACAAATCCAAGGGTATTTCAATCTTTTAACTATACAATGGCACTCAGGTAATTTTTTTATGGTATTTTTGTTATTTTGATATATAAATACTTGTAAATTTTTTTGCATGTAAAAAAAACCAAAAATAAATATAAAAGAAATAATAACATTGGTCCAACGCCCGTTTTATCATGTTATCGTTCGTGGGTTCAAAACCCGATTATGAAGTATGGATATACTTATTTCTTAACGATATCAAAATAATTTTTGTTTTATAAAATAAATATTATTTATCGACACGTCTCTTTTATTTATAGAAAAGGATCGATGTTAAAAATTTAAAATACCAAATATGAATTATGCCCATTATTATTTCTTTTGATAAATCAAATGTAACTCTTCTTTTTAGGGACAAACGTCGATATTTTAGACAAAGTCTTCTAGTTTTAGGGACTGATGTCATTTTTAACGTGTCTCCTATTTTAGGGACCGACGTTAACCATCTTAAAAAATTTGCAAATAAGTTCAAAGTATAATAGCATTTGAATCAAATAAAAAACACATAAGTAAGGGTAATCTTTATCTGAAAGGATGTTTTAAGGGTGGTGCCTACCTTTTCTAAATCATAATTAACCTAGTACCTGAATCACCGGGACCGGTGTTTAATTTTAGATTTCTAGTTCTCTCAAATTACTAGATGACGACTTCAATAAAATCTTTGTTTTCCCTAATCAAGAAAAAAAATTATTCTTTTTGTTAAATAAAAAAAAGTGGAGTCGTCGCCCGACGTTGTGTAACAACAATGTGTATTCTAATATTTTTTATTATTTATATTTTGAACTATAAATAATGAATATGAAATTATTCACAAACTTTTAATTAAAATTAGAAGATTTGGTCTAATATATCAAATTATCCATAAAAAAAATCTATTTGAGATCATACATGATCCGTTAATGAAAATCTAAAATATATCACACCAAGTTTTATAATAAAATGATAAATTTAAGGGGAAAAAAATTAAACCACAATAACCATATGTATTTTTTACTTGAAAACAACTATTTTTTTTATTTTTATTCGAATATTCTTATAATTGTTTTTAAAATAAGGTTAGTTTCGTTCAGATTTCATAATTGACACTCTTAACAAATATATTTTCTAACTCCAAAAACACCATCTTTCTGAGGTCTAATGCTCGCACCAAAAAGCTCTAAAAATCACTTTGTAATGTCTTATTCTATGTTATTTCATGTAAAATATAATATTCAATAAATTAATAATCTAAATTAAATAATAATTTTATTGGATCCCTTCCGCCCTGAAGTCAAGCTCAAACAGAGGCATTCAGATCATATATACTGTTTTCATTGTCTTTTTTTCACTTCATGAAGGATTTTATCTATATATGGACACAACGGTGTTTTCACAGCCGGCCACTTCCTTGTCATATATGTGTTAAGACACTGTTTTTCATTGCTGTATAACTATAGTTAAAAAAAATAACATTTTTAACTTTAAATTAATTATTTTTAAGATTGTTTAATTAAATACATTTTAAAAAATAAAAAATATTATTTTAATATATTTATAACCTAAAAACACTTTGAAAACCACGAGAAATGGAGATGGTAAAACAATAAACGACATCAAATGAATTAGACCAGATAGTACTGTTGAATGTTATGGAGAGTTTCCCACGAGAAATTGCCGGCGATATACTGTCAAGACTGCCTGTGACATCTTTAGTTAACGTAAAGTTTGTTTGCCGATCATGGCGCAAATTATTACAAGACAGTCTTCTTGTCTTTATGCTTTTTCTTCGCACCACAAAAAAGGATCCATGTCTAATCTTACACAGCGTCCATCCTATCAAACACCATGTTGCAGATTTACCCTCGGACGATTCTAATCGTAACCAACTCTATGTTGCGGATTTCTCATCTGATGGAGACAGAATTGTGGTTGTCAAGAAAATCCGCGTACCGACCTTGCCTGAGTTCTGTGCGACAGCTTCATGTAATGGTCTGCTATGCTTATGTGATTCATTACACAGCAGCAAACTCTTTATATACAATCCTTTCACAATGGATGTTTTGGCGCTCCCAGATTCTGCACAGTATCTGAATCAGCAGGTGGTTGTTGGATTTGGTTTTTCCTCCATGGAGAATGATTACAAAGTTGTTAAGATTGTATATTACAGCCATAGAGGAAGTATCCGTCCCTATGGAGGTAATCTCCCACAATCAAGCGTTGAAATTTTGAGCCTTCGCAGCCTCACCTGGAGAAGTTTAGGGGAGATTCCTTACCAAATCTTTGGCAAGCGGCCATCACAGGTTTTGGTCAATGGGAGACTAAATTGGGCAACTTGGCCTGTATACCGGTGTAGTTCAGCTCGTTTGATTGTCTCGTTTGACCCATCAGAAGAGAAGTTTCACGAAGTTCCAAGGCCCGACTGTGGCAGCTTGGACAAATTTAATCATAATCTGGTGGTTCTAGGAGTTTGCCTTTCTGCATCTGTCTATAGAAAAGACGGATATTTTGAGATCTGGGTTATGAAGGAGTGTAACGTGAAGGAATCTTGGATCAATCTATACAACATAGACATAACGGATCAATCCTTCGAGAACTCAGGGCTACACTTAAAACGTTCATATGCTCGAGTTATATGCCTTTTGAAGAACGGAGAGATCTTATTGGAGATGACAGTCACAAGAGCTTTGCTCAGTTTTGATCCAAAATCTAAAACCTTTAAGCATCTTGCATTTCATGGATTGCCAAGATGGTATGAAACCATTGTCCACTGAGGTAGTCTCCTCTGGATCGACACACATGTGGTTGCTACTTGATGCAGGTGGAGCAATAAACAGACGTATATGTCCATCTGCGGTCTGCCCCCTCCCTGTTTTTTTATCAGCTTGATACCTTCTGGGTTCTGGCTCTGTTCAAGAATTGCTTTTTCTTTTTTTCAGTAAAATTGCCTAATTTTGAATTCCACTTTTCACAACACTACTTATCATGTTTGGCATGTAATAGTGAAGCCTTTGACATCCAGCAAAATAAAGCAGAATTTTCATGATTCCTCAGCATAAGTGTGATCATCATCTTTCCAAAGAGATAGTTGTATTGATTATTGAGAGTGGTTTCCCGCATGAATCGTGAGAAATAAAACTGGTTTCTACGGAATTGAGATGAGAACACAAGAGATGATCATGTTTGTAAATCTTAATTGATAATTTCAAATCAATGATTATATTTTATCTTAAATTCAAATAAGTTCCTCATTATGCAATATCTATTAGATGTGATGAACCAAATACGTGCTTCTAAGATAAATAATATTTAAATTTGATGTGGAAAAATAAATAAATTGAAAATATACCTCTTGATGATAACACTTACATAATAAATTATTATTTTTTATCTAAAACCTAACCCATTGAAATTTTAATGGTGTATTTCTATAGGTAAAACTTTATACAACTAAGGGATCAAAAGTCTGCATTTATATAATAAAAGTCTCATTAAACTTTTAATTGATATATAACTATGCTGCCATGAAATTAAAAAAATATTAATATGAGAGTTAATTTGTTTGATCAAATATTAAAGTTCTTAAAAAACAGAATCTCCCATTAATAGGGATTCAGTAAAATGTAAACTCCACCAGCACTCTTCCACTTGGTTTATGAGTTTAACCTAATGTCTTAACTTAATCCCATTATTTATTTTTATTATGAGACAAATACATGAATTATGATGATAAATCCTTCAATAATAAGAATTACGCTCCATGTATTACAATGCATATAATTTCTCAAGTATTATTCTACATGTGACAACCTTATTTAACAAATAAATCACATGTTGATTTTTTTGTCGTATTCAAATGAATTTCACAAATAAATTAAATTTCTTTAAAAATAATATAGCTTATACAACTTCAACAAATACTATTTTCACCATATAATTCTTGAATTTAAATTATGACATGCCATTATTCAAAGGATCTACAATTATCAATTTATTTTGCATTTTCTTTAATTTTTTGCAATTCTAATTTTAGTTTATAAAGTTGATGAATGACCACTTTTAAAAGTCAAAAAATAATATTTTTTTGTGTTAATAAATTTCATTTGCAAGAAGAGATCAATAATAAGTTTTTTTTTTAAATTAAAGCATGCCTGAAAAAGCAAATCAAACTCAAGGTTAGATTTCATTTACTTTATTGATATTTTTTGGATGATTTTAGAATGTTTAATGTTTAATGTTTTAAAGTGCTTTTAAGTAAAAATAACTTGAAAAATAGATTTTGAGTCAAGACCCCACCTTTTTTTTAACAACAATAGTGGCTTGATTTTGAAAGGTAACAGAAGATGCATCATCTGCTATGTATATATATATTAAAAAAGCAATGGTGGATGATATTTAATCACGCTCTTAAAAAAGAAAAATAGTAAAGATGTCTTAAATGCATGGCCTGTTACCCTAGACTCACAAGCACGAGTTTTTTCAAGATACTCAGACATGCTGTGCCATTCAAGTTTATGTGTTTGTCTAAAAACTTTTTCATTTGATTTTTTTTTTAAGTTTATTTTTTAACATCTAATTATTTTTAAATTGAAATTTATAATTTAATTATTTTACTTTTTATTGGTTTATTAATGTCCTAAAATTTGATTGAAACTAAATTTTATGAGCATTTATTTTTTATGTATAATTAAATAAAAATTAGCTTTACAAAAAAGTTATTAAATTAAGTTGAGTCTATGACCCAAATTACAAGTTTGATAAATTTACTAAAGGTGAGATTCTATATTTTTTTTTGTTTTTTTATAAGTTTATTATAATCTCAAATAAATATTTTTATATTGAATTCATACTTCATTCTACTAGGATTTATTTTTATTATTATATAATTAAATAAAAAGTATTTAAAAAAAGAAGTAAAATTATTAAATCTAATGGAGTTTATAATTTGGGTTACATATTTAATTATTTAATTTAAATCTCGGATTATATATAAAAAAAATTAAGTAAGAAGGTTTCAATATTCATTTTAATAATACTGTAAAGAGTTTTTCATTGTATAAACATTTTTTCATTCAAAAGAATTTTAGTCCGACCTTTAATGCGGACCAGTTAGTTAGAGCCTGTTTAATACTTAGAATCTGTTTAGCAACAAGGAAGAAAGGGATTAATTATATAATATTTTCAAATCCCTCCCCACCATCTCTTTCAAATTTTAATATCCGGTATATGGACTCACCTGGTGGAAGAGTTGACCCTACATATTTAAATGTCCAGTACACAACGAGAGAGTATATAGCCGTTGGGGAGAGGCCAGTTCAACGGCTAGTTTATTTTGATCTCCTATTGGGGGATTTCTGCTTCCTTTTAAGCACCCTCTTTTGACTCAAATCTACAACAAAGCTGAGCTTGTGTTTCCATATCAAAATCCTAAGATCCAACAATAACCCTCCTTCCATTTTGAATCTCTCGTTTCCTCTTCTAATCCAACAATAACCCTCCTTCCATTTTGAATCTCTCCCTGAAGATTCAATTGTTGCTGTATTATCCATTTGAGAAAGGTAAGGTTTTTTTATCCACTATGTGGTTGATTAGATTGTTGTTTATTTCTGAAATTAGAACTATTAGGGATCTTTTTGGTACGTAGACTTGATCTCAGATTCGACAAAGCTAACAATCATACAATGCCAATGTCTTTGTTTTATGTTTTTTAATGTCTTGAATTGTTCAATCAACTAGGTCATCTTTCTCTTTGAAATTGTAGTAACTTCTTTACAATCTGATTCAAAATCTTTATGTCATGTGGGTTTTTTTTCCAGGTTTTTGAATTTTACAACTTGTTAAGATGAATGACCTAATGACCAAATCCTTCATGAGCTATGTGGACCTAAAGAAAGAGGCCATGAAAGATCTTGAAGCTGGTCCTGACCCTGTTGTAGAAATGGCAAATGCATCAAACACCATGGAAAGCAACCTTGGTATGTTCCTTGAAGAAGCTGAGAATGTCAAGAAAGAAATGGGATCGATCCGTGAGATTCTTGACCAGCTGCAAGAAGCTAATGAAGAAAGCAAGACCTTGCATAAACCCGAGGCCTTAAAATCACAACGAAACAAAATCAACACAGGTATTGTTACTGTCCAGAAAAAGGCCAGAAGCATTAAATCCCAGCTTGAAGAAATGGACCGAGCAAATGCTGCTAATAGGCGCCTATCAGGGTATAAGGAAGGAACTCCGATTTATAGAACAAGGATTGCCGTTACCAATGGCTTGCGCAAGAAATTGAAGGAGCTGATGATGGATTTTCAAGGTCTAAGGCAAAAAATGATGACGGAGTACAAAGATACTGTTGGTAGGAGGTATTTCACTGTTACTGGAGAGTATCCAGATGAGGAAGTCATTGATAAGATCATCTCTGATGGTAGTGGGGGTGAAGAGTTCTTGAAACGTGCAATTCAGGAGCATGGGAAAGGGAAGGTTTTGGAGACTGTGGTGGAAATTCAGGATAGACACGATGCTGCCAAAGAGATTGAGAAGAGCTTGTTGGAGCTGCACCAGGTGTTTTTGGACATGGCAGTGATGGTAGAGGCGCAGGGGGAGCAGATGGATGATATTGAGCACCATGTGTTGAATGCTAGCCACTATGTGAAGGATGGTACTAAAGAGCTCAAGAGTGCTAAGGGTTACCAGAAGAGCAGCAGGAAGTGGATGTGCATTGGGATCATTCTTCTTTTGATAATCATTCTAGTGATTGTTATACCTATTGCTACTAGCTTTAGTCACTCTTGAATTGGAGTCTCATGGAGGATTTAATGACCTGTTATTCCTTCTGGTTGCTTGCTTAACTTAGGAGGGTGGGGTGTGTGCGTCCTTATTTTGGGACTGGTTAAGTGGATGGTTTCGTTGTCTCTGGTCATTGTTTTTCTCTTCTGAAGTAATGATAGTATTTAATTTTGTGATGTAAACTGCAAAGTTCTGATATAAATTTGAAAAACAATTGCTTTTATTCTTCATGCTTTCGTTGTTCCAATCCTGAAAACTTTAGTTATATTCAGACAGTTCAGTTAGAAAAGGTCTCATCTGCATTGACTTTTAGGGAACGAAATGCATGGATGAGAAAGACTTAAAAACCTGGAAGCATAAAAAACAACAACCATATCACAGCTAATATGGTTGGTACAGCGGTTTGACAAAGAAAAACTTAAGCTTGATCACGTTTTTGGATCCATCATCCTTGGTTTTACCTAATGTGTAGATATGTTTTCGGAGCAACATATGACCCGATGCGGGAGGCATCTGGGTCGTGGTACAAACAAATGGAAAAAAACAAGACGCAGCAGAAAGAGAACAAAAGAAGATTTCCTTCTCTGGGAGAATCAGAGAAAGCGTAGACATAATTTTGGCTATACATTTCTCAAAGAATAAAAGGCATGATTTTTTTATTTTGTTTTAAATACGAATCTATCAATATATGGTCTAACCAATATGTCCTTTTAAGATGAATTCTATCTTAATTTCCTTATAGGCAGTGCTCGTCCAAAGAGTTTCTCCACCTCACCTGCTTCCATTCTCAGATCATTTAATAGATCCATCTCTTCTTTACTTAATTCTCTTAAGAAATTTTCCTCGTCTTTTTGGATTTCTTTCAATCCTTCTGCCAATCTCTGGAACAAGCTCAACTCAGTCTTCCCTACCTTCTCTACCTTCTCTTCTATTTCTTCAACCTCCTTTATAATAGTCTTCTCCCCTTCCTCTACAGTCTTCTCCAGTCTCTCTACGAGGGGAGGCTCAGGCCCACAAGTATTATCTGTTCTGATGAATTTGCTAAAGTCTCTTCCTACGCTTTTTGCTGCCTTATCAAGTTCAGGCACAATGCTTTCTGGCAGAACTGCACTTCTTGTGTACACAACTGCACCGCCATATCCATCCCATGCATCATTTCTGCCTCGGTAGTACACAAATACATAATCATCTTGTTTATTTTCTATCTTCGATGATAAAATATACCTGGAGAAATAATTATGATAAACAGTAATTATTAATTAATCTAGTTTCTGATGCTTAATGATGGAGTAAGCATTATGTTTTTTCAGGAAGTACCTCCAATGGTTTAGCATGAATCCATAATGAGATAAACAAAAACGACATAAGAAAGTAGAATGGGAAGAAGCAATTACCAGTCATCTTGATAGTGAAGATACTCATTGTCGTGATTGTAGAGTATTCCAGGATGCACTGGATCTTGCACAAACTTCTGCACAGCTGATCGAGTGAAAAAGCCAGTATCTGGAGTTTTTATCCTCCATGACAAGTTTCCAACAAGCTTGTTGGATTCTGTATGGAATTCATGCAATTGGCAGTCAAAAATATCAAAAGTAGGATTTAGGCCACTAGTGATGAACCACTTCCCACTGAAATCTGCCATGTTAAAGTTCTTGACAAGAACAGCAGGATCAGGGACAGGGAATTCCCCAACATCAGACTTCCGAGGTACGCATTTCTTTCGTGAAACAGCACACTCATTGAATTCATCGACAACACTGTTTTCAAATAGGTCACCACATTTGATCTGCACAATATAAAAAAAGGAGGGTCACTCAATGAATACTATAGTTTACCTCACCGGGTAAAAGGTAGAACCATGTTTTTAAACAACCAATTACTTCAAAAGCTTAAGCTGACAGAGAGGTTTGTTTGTTCTAAAATCTGTGCTGCATTGTATACGGGGCCTGCAGGCCAGGTGCACTGTTTCCTTTAAGAGCTTATTCTGTTAGTGAGGATTCTGCTTATACATATTTTTTCTGCAGTTGTATCTGTGAGCATGTTAAGAGAATGAACAGAACTTGCCTGGCATTCAGTCTCATCAGGCCGGTTATTGCATGTCTGGAGGCAAGCAACATTAGCTGCACAAGATGGGTTCGCAATACACTTTGCCAATTCTAGCCTGACAATAACAAGCTGGTCAGTAGAAGTCAATGACGAAGGATCCAAATGAAATTGTAGGTTAAATGGAAGGAAATCTCTATGCTACCAAGACTTTCAGCAACTAATTCCCACCAATACCACACCATCTCCATATCAAATCTCACTCTTTTTCCAGCATAAAATGCTAACCTAAACCCATTCTTGTACTAGTGTATCTTCTAAATTGCATAACACGAGGCCATCATAAACCACATACAGAGAGATTACTGAAATATATCCTACACAAAATGTTAAATCAGGTTTTAAGGATATTTCACAATGAAATGTTAGAAAGAATTAACTTCAATTAGATTTATGCTATGCACTGTTCTCTAACACTTCATGGTGTCTGTTATTTGACCTACTCTGCAATCCAAACTACTCAAAAGAAGTTTTTTTACCACTAGTTCTGTTTCTTAAGTTAGAATCTCTGATTTGACCAACAAAATAACAGTAACAGTAAGGGTAATCCCGAGCACATAGGAAAATAGCTTGAGGTAAACATTCTAAATTAGTAGAGTTAGCTACATTGATATGTTGGCCAGCAGCGCGGTGGACCCATTGGTTACCATTGAATTTAACTCAGCAGGAAATTACATGATATGATCCTCATTACCAATTCCAGAATACATTTTAACCGATTTGGATTACCTGCACTCCTTCAATAAGCAGGTACAAGTTTTGAGAGCATCAACGGCATCAGCTGATGGAATGACCAGTAATGCACATAGTAGTATGCCAGCCAGTTTCAAGCACTCCAAGTTGGTTCTTTCTTTCAGGGCATTTGTCACACTCAATACCACAAAATTAAGTCTTTCTGTTGCCTTAAAGACAAATCCCAGGCAAAAATTAAACAAAACATAGCTCAGAAATGAAATGGTTTTTAATTAACTTCCTCCACATTGGAAACAAAATATGCTAAAATCATCCAGGAGTTTACCTTGGGCATACTTCTACTACTAGAGCTACACAAAGAAGAAAACTTCTCTGTCCAGTCTGAGAGCTGATTTGAACATCTTATCACCCCCCCATAGTGATGTCTATGAGACCTTATCGACTGAATGTTTCTCAACTTTCTGCTATTTGGCCAAAATTTAAACAAAACTGCCCCATGGAAATGAAGCATCTGTCGCCTATGAAACCTGCCATCACTTGTAAGTCCTGACTTGGCAACGGAAGAACTGCTGATAATATACTGTTCTTGGGACAAACAAAATGGGTTTGCCGCCAATGCCATCCTTCAGTCTTTGTAATTTCAATTTCAATCTGATAATGATCAAGTTGTATTATTCATGCACTATTATTCTTTCTACATTTAGACCAACCATCCTGCAAGGAGTCACAATAACGAAAGTCATCAATTTTTTCCTTCAATTCGAATTCAATATATTATCAAAGAACCATTCAACTCATTAACTTAAATCTGTTAGATGAAGGCCAAAGATAAGTCTTTTATGTTCTAACACATATCACCCAACATAAGTGACCCTAAAGAGAAAATCTTGATTTTCCTATAAAGCATGTAAATTATGACAAAACCCATTATAGTATTGGCAGAAACATGCATGAATAATTCATCAATAAGGCCTCTAGGATTAGACACAGCATTAGCTTACATATGCACTGGCGACCTCCTCCTTAAATTAAACTTAGAGAAACACAGAAAGCAAAACTCTCCACAGCTTGTAACTTTTCAATTACTAAAGAAAACATTGATTGCTAAACGAAGAATAGAAAAGACGAATTTACAAAATTAGCAACAAATATTTACTTGAATTGACAAAAGAATACAAGCATGAATATCAAATATCAACCTAAGTTAGTAGATGGAAAATGAGCATTACAAGGGGCTTTTAAGGCTACAAAACTTAAAAACACGGAGAGAAATGGAGGGAGGGAGAGATAGATGGGCTGACCTTGAGCAAGAGGTGGAGCTTTTCATGGCAGCTAAGAGAGTGGATGCAGATGGACAAAACAGCTAAAAAAGAGCGCGGGGGTCTTGGAAGGCAGCGAGCTTGGATAAGGCATTGTGTGGACTCGAGGCTTGTAACGTATTCCTTTTCTTTTTTTAGATCTATTTGTTTCTCTAAAACCGTTTTTGAAAAATTATTTTTCAATTATTAAAAAATTTGATCAACAGAAAATATTTTCTGGTCAACAAAAAATACTTTCCAGTTAACGAAAAACACTTTCCGATCAATGAAAAACACTTTCCGGTCAACGAAAAATACTTTCTGATTAACAAAAATATTTTTTAGTAAAAAAAGAAATTTGGCTTGGTTTTTAGAAAAGTGTTTTTCATTTGCTGTGTTTGTTTTTCGAAAAGTGGTTTTTGAAAAAACACTTTCCAAACTTTCTTGTGTTTGTTTTTCAAAAAGTGGTTTCGGGGAAATCACTTTCCAAATTTTCTTGTGTTTGTTTGCTGTGTAGGAAAGTTGGTAAACGAAAAATACTTTCCAGTCAAAGAAAAATTTGGCTTGATTTTCAGGAAAGTGTTTTCCTGAAAAATTTGGGAGGAAAACACTTTCCGGAAGTTGTGAAAAGTTTAGAAATGTCATTATTTGCTGATTATATCAAATTTGATCCTCAAACTTTTGATTGCTATATATATATATTTTGTTTTGAATATTTATTTTTCAATTTTATTTTTTAAAAATTATTTTTTATATTTACTTTGGTCCTTATTTTTATAATTGTTATTTGCTTTTCTCCTATTATTTTTTTATTGAAATTTTTTTCTATCAAATTTGGTCCTCATTCTTTTGATTGTTATTTATTTTATTTGAAATACTTTATGAAATGCTAATTATTATTATTTTAATTTCTTCATCTTTTTTTTTAAGATTTGATCTTTATTGTTTTGATTATTATTTATTTTATTTGAGATAATTTATGAATTTTTTTTATTTCATTATTATTCAAGTTTTTAATTTGTAAGATTTATTCCTTATTATTTTAATAAACTTAAAAAAAATAAATTAATAAATTATTTTCCAGTTCATTTTCCATAACATAACCAAACACTGGAAAGTGTTTTCCCGTTCATTTTCCATAACACTGCCAAATATCGAAAAATACTTTACTTTTAAGGAATTTATTTTTTCTGGAATTCACTTTCCCGGAATTCACTTTTCTTGGAATTCACTTTTCAAAAGAAAACAACTTTCTTACAAACAAACGGGGCCTTAGTTTTATTTTCAGTTGTGTTATTACTTGTCGTAAACATTTAGTAAATTAATTAATAAAAATATGAAATAAAACATCCAACACATCAAAAACATTACACGCATTTGTGAAAAATATATATAAAAAATAAAAGCATAGAACTTTATTTGTAAAAATAAAAAGAACATTGAAGAAGATGCAGTTATGTTAGCAATTTCTGAAAGAAAAATAAAACCTTTGTCCACAAATTTATGAAGTGGTACAAGTGAAAATAGATTCATTTTTCCATCCTTCTTTACTTTACTTTTAGGTTGTTTTAGAGTGGTTATGAGTTATTTTTTAAAATATTTTTATTTAAAAATATATTAAAATAAATATTTTTTATATTGATATATCAAAACAATAAAAAAACTATTGTAATGCATAGTTAGGTTGCCATGCCAAACAATACCTTCATGAAAACTTAGCTTGGTTGATTATAAATAAATTTAGAAAATATAAGATAAAATATTTATTTGATTATATTTGATAAATTTATTTATTAAAATAAATTTTTTATTCAACGAAACAATAATAGAAATAAAGACATGAATTAAATTGATCAAATATAAAAAAAATTGTGTAATGCTGCATATATTAAAAATATTATCTAAAAGTAATTTTTTTATTTTTAAAAATAAAATTTATCTATAAAAAAAATAAAAAAAAAATTATAAATGAATCATAAAAATTCTTCAAAATTTAAATGCATAATCAAAAAATAATTGTCATTTAAAAGATGTTGTCTAAATAAAATGAAAGAGAAAAATGATATTAATCTAAATATAAATAAACAAAATTAGAGAAAAAAAAGATATAAAAAAATTAATTTTAAAAATTAATTAAAAAAAAATATTTAAAAAAACAAACAAAAGTCAAGTATTAATAGGCTTGACAAGCCAGGCCAGCTCGCGTAACCCATCTTGTCAAGGCCAAGATGAGAGCTTGCTCCGGCAAGCTCATGTGACTAGACTTTTATTTTTTATTTTTTGTTGTAACAAGTTAAAAAAAAAATTAGATGATACATCGTCTAATTTGACTAGATTTCAGCTACTATAATGGTTGAAAAATCAGAATTTAGGTTTTTTTTATCTTAAAATTAGTTTTCAATCCATTGTTTTTGTTATCAAACTATGATAAACCTATTCATTGCTTCAAAAAACCAATAAATCATTCCAAAAAACCAAAATCAACCCAAAATTAAAAATTAAACCGATCTTATATTTGTTTTTTCACGAACTTCAAAGGTAAAAAAACACTTAATATAAACTTTCTTCATCAAATGATATCATTTGACACGAACATCAATTATTTTGGTTATCTAATTTGGTGTCAATAATATTTTTTTATTTTTAGTTTTGGAATTCGACAATTTCTCTCTCTCTCTCTTTTTCCTTTCTCAACAAGAGACTAAAAATAAAATTTTATACCAAAATTAAATTTGAAAAAAAAATGAAGCACCAAAATCATATAATTTGTGTTATTTTAAAAATTAGAGGATTAAAGTGTATCTTTCTCGAAACTTCTAGCACGGTATCCATGTTTGATTCATTTTTCTTTTCAATCCCTATTCTTTCAATTTTACCATTGACTAAAAAATCATAAGCAATTGGATTTAAATTATGATCAAATCACCTAAAATAATACTTTAAAGATCAAAATGAATTGTCAAAAAATAAACATGGTCATCCACGGTGATTTGTTTGTGCATGAACAATAATGTCAAAAAAAAATATTGTTTTGATTTTTTTTCTTATAAAAAATTCTTTAATATTAACCTCGTTGAGTTTAGACTTAGTTAACTAAGTTATGGAGTAACCCAAGTTTGGATGAGTCAATATCAAAATCAATTTAACTTGAAATCTAAATCAAATCAAGTTTTGAATCAATGATTTTTTATATTCATTTAATAAAAAAGGATTAATTATAATTTCTAAACTTGACTTGATTATTCATCCAAGATAATAGCTGAGTTATGAGTCAATTGAGTTGGCTTAAATAAAAAAAAAAACTTTTAACCCTGGTTTTTTTGATAAAAAAACCAATGACTCCAGATTATCCATAATTTACGGTGTATTGGCATGCCACCAGCCATTAAAAACAAAAGTAAAAAAGAAAGATCATGCCATCAACCACCTAAAATGCACATGACCCATGACTCATCTATACATTACACTCCATTGGTATCTCATCTCCCTGTCCTCATGCTAGTTACAAACATGCAATTAACTTTTGGCCTTGGTTTTGCAAGTTCTCTTGCTGGAATAAGGTTTTCTAGGCCAAGCCATAATATTAATATTCCTATTTTCCTCACACTACTGCGACTTATTCTTATAATCATATAAACAACCTTCAAATATTAAAAAAAAAACCCTTCTCCTTGTCTCTCTAACCACTGGCTTTGCGAGTGTCTCTTCTAAACACCCATAAAAAAATCTCATTTTTGCTTCTTGATTGGTCATCAAAACCACCTAAATAATCCTGACTTAACTATTATAAAAAAATAAATAAATTTGTAGTATGATCATAAAACTAAGTTGAATGTAAGAAAAATTTCATTTTATCTTCTTATAATATATTGAAATGAAAAAGAATAGAGGTTTTGAATAAAAAATTCAAGAAACAATGATTTTAAAAATAATAAATTAATAAGTCATTAAATTAGTTCAAGAATCCACACATCCATTCCTATAAATATATGGATTATCAAAGTAAAATAAATATTCTTTCACATTAAACAAATAAATTTGATATTTCTTATAGTTAAGGAAAATCAATAAAATTATGAGTACATTAATTAAGAAAAACTCTTTAATCAATTTCATACCATCAAGCGAATGTAATATTGAAAGCAATTTTCATTCAATCGATAATAGTCTTAAGAATAAAATATGTGCATTTATTCTATGCAAACATTCAAAAACTTGACAATTTAACTTAATACATTCTTATGTAATAAATCAAGATGAGAGTTGCAGCAATCAAATTAATTCTTTTGCTTCTTACTCTAGTTTCTAATAATAATTATAAATTAAAAAAACTAGAAAATATATATGCCATTCAAAACAATTCAATAAGTTTAAATAACAATCAATAGCATAATTTTAAATAAAAAAAAAATACTTTAATATGAAAGAATTACAAAGATAACATTACTTCTTACAACTTGTTAATAGAGATAATGTATATCCATCTTGAACCGATTTAGGATTAGTTTATAGTTGCTGGAAAATTGATAAAAAAAGAAGTGTTTTTCCAACCTAAATTCAGGAGTGTAGTTCATTGTAATTTTTTATAGTTTTTTTTTGTTCTTAATTTTTTTAACTTAATTATTATTTTTAAAATTTAATCATTTTATATTTAGTTGATTTATAATTAAATTTTATAATTTGTTTCATGATTTTTTTTTTGCAAATAAAAATGGAGTCATGACATTGAGTTGGTTCTTATTTTTACAAAGAAGAATTCAGTTTAATTGTTTGGGAAAAATTAAAAATGATGGGATTGAAATTCAAAGTTAGGTGAAATGACAGGTTTTTATTTTTTTTTTTTAAAATTTGTTCATGTGAGATTGTTTTTTCATCATCCCATATTGCATTTATTGATAATTCAACTTGATGATTTGGTTTACACTATTTTCTTCCAAGTTATCACATCATAGAAAAATATGAAGATATTGGGTTGGTTTTTAATTTTGTAAAAAAATAATTTTATTGTTTGAAAAAAATTAAAATGATAGGACAAATATTAAAATCTTGGAGAAATGATTATCTTTCTTTTTCTTTGAAAAGAAATCAGTATTAATGCTTTTAGTTTTAATATTTATTTTTATCCTTTTAGTTTGAAAATTATACAATTTGATTTAAATTTTCATTTTATTTATATTTTAGTCCCTAGATTTCATGTTCCGATAATAAAAAAAAAAACATATTTCTTGGTTTGAATAAGTTCTATATCATAAGAGGAATATAATTAAGGTGAAATGATAGTTTTTTGTTTAAATAAAATATTTTTTTATTTTTTAAATTTTTTTAGTTTGACCATTTGAGATTTTTTTTCATCATCCCATGTTGCATTAATTAATAATTTAAATTGATAGTTTGGTTTATACTACTTTCTTTAAAGTTATCATGATATTTGATTGATTTTTAATTTTATAAAAAAATAATTTTATTATTTAAAAAAAATAAAAATAAAAATTCTTCAAAATTTAAATGCATAATCAAAAAATAATTTTATAGTTTGGTTTATACTACTTTCTTTCAAGTTTTTATGTCCAAAAAGAAGGGGTAACCTTTCCAGCCATTCCCGACAACCAGAGGCGGTCGGAGGCAAAACTAGTAGTCGTTGCATCGTTTGCCACCCAGACAACGCTCTATCTGTTTTCATAAAAAATAAAAAATAAAAAATAAAAAAATGAATGGGAAAATGATGAGTGAATATGGCGTTGTCTGCCCATTTAAATAATACAGTAAAGAAATTAGGCCTCAACGCACGTGCCATGTTTCAGGGCTCAATTTCAGTTGGGCCTGGCATGCTAGGCCTCCTAGGCTCGTGCCTGGCCCCCTTTTGCCTTTATTTATTTTGTTTTATTTTTTCTAAATTTATTTAATGTGAAATTATATATATATATATATCTCTTAAATTATTTTATAGTATATTTTAATTATTATTTTTTTA